>JARUHE010309323.1:0-12172 GCA_031471125.1 Archaeomysis grebnitzkii | reverse complement strand
TGTGTGTGTGTGTGTGTGTGTGTGTATGTGTGTGTGTGTGTCTGTGTATGTGTTTGTGTGTGCACGTGTTTGTGTGTGTTAGGGTGTATGCGTGTGTTTGTGCGTGTACATGTGTGCATGTTTGTGTGTTGAAGCATGTGTATAAGGTATTCAAACATAATATGATTTATTTCAAGAGGTTGTCATAACGTAAGAATCCATTACCTATTCAGAAATAAATGTTTTATTATAATATAAATGTTGGTAAATTAATAATCTCGAACACATCAAATGGAAAACAGTTTTTTTGTAAATTTATTTTCCAGTCGAGTTGTCAGATTAAGAAAAGGATTGGTTTTACTTTGGAAAATATTGAAAATATCGGATTTATTTTGTTCTTTGAGGAATTATGAAATAGGATTCGAACGTCATCTTTATTGCATGAATTCAATGTTGTGTAAAATCGAGTTGAAAATTTATTGAAGATAATTCACAATTCCACTCAATGATCTCCCTGATTTAGTCGAGTTGACTTTATTTTCAACAATCCAATGTGCGAACTATGTTGCCATGAACTTCAGCGTTAAATCAACCCTCTGCCATGAACCTTAGCGTTCAATCAACCCTCTGCCATGAACTTTAGCGTTCAATCCATCCTTTGCCATGAACTTTAGCGTTCAATAAACCTTTTGCCATGAACTTTAGCGTTCAATCAACCCTATGCCATGAACTTTGGCGTTCAATCAATCTTTTGCCATGAACTTTAGCATTCAATCAACCCTCTACCATGATCTTTAGCGTTCAATCAACCATTTGGCATGAACTCCAGCGTTCAATCAACACTTTGCAATGAACTTAACGTTCAATCAACCTTTTATATTTTTTTATAATTAATTGTTTGATTTTATATGTAATTATGTACCTGCTTTATATATATAACTATCCTGCAAACTCCAATTTAGTTTTCCATTTCTTAAAGGTAGGTGGTAAGTTATCTTTAAAATTATAAATTCTTACAAATACAAGACGGTTTTTATTTTTGAACAATAAATTATATTAAATTTTTCTAACTACCTACTATACTTAGTAGGAACAATGACCATATTAAAAGTTTGAGAACTGTTCAAAGTTTTTATTTGAATGCTTGCAATGCTGAGCGGTGTTTTTTGTTGATCAACAGCGGGAATTGGTTCTTCACATTTTTGGCTGTTGTACTACCAAGATTATGTAATTATTATGTATCATTCTTGTTCTGAATGCTTTTTTTATAAAGTAAAATGTATATATGACAATTTGGTTAAATAAATACATTGTTCATTTAAATTTACAATTATGCAATAAATGATATGAAAGGATTCGTAATTACAAAAATAAATTGGCGAGAAAGAAGGACTGCAAAATAAATATGGAAGAAAACGCTCAAAATAAATGAAGCCAAAAAGATCAACCGCTGAATACGTTGATCGGGACGTGCAGTTAAAAACAGACAAGCTCAAAAAGAGGCCGGATAAACCGTAGACTAGAAACCCTTATAATGGAAAAAATGCCATCAAAGATAAAGAGCTAAAAATACCAAGAAAGTTAAAAAGCTGAAAAGTGAAAATCGACATTAAAAAAGGTAATCATAAATTAATGTTGAGAGAAGGCAAACATATCTCAATTCACAGGATGAAGAGCAACGAACGTTCATATTTGAGATGACACTAGGAATGTACAAACTATGTAAAGACACTCACCAAGACCCTTCATAGAAAACTTAAAGAATGGAAGATGTGAGGACATTGAATGAATCTGTATTACAGAGAAAAAACAAGAAATACTTAATAAATCGTTCTCTTCTTAATTACTTTTTAAACCCTAAGCAGTCTAATGATAAATCACTCTCTGGTGAACACTAGTTTATGACTTTGCGGGCATTATTGTGAAGGACATTATTAAGGCTCCATTGTTCATGTGGCTTGAAGAGCGAACCCTGGACGGCTGAGGGCAGCAGGTTACAAATTTCCCTCACAATAATGCCTGCAAAGTCATAAACCTAATTAGTCTGTTGTACAGGTATAATAAAAAAAAATCTTATAAAATAAAAAAAAATGATTGAACATAATAACATCCTCACTGAAATACTAATAATAATAACTAATAATAAGAAAACAGTGGTATAAAGATAAAAATTTCTTTGCATTGTAACAATAATATTAGACTAACTAACAATACAATTATTAGTACTAACAATATTCAGTTTGCAAGTTACATATCTAAAAATATTGATACATTAATAATGGCTTAACCGCTCAGCGCAAAAAAGGATAACATAGTCCCATAAAATAACAATTATTTTCAACGATAACTCTAACGTACTTTAACCCTTAAGGTGAAAGATTGAAAACCGGTTCTTACCTCCAGAGGAGACACAGAACAAAGTGAGTTCTTCTCCTTCTATGATTGGTCCGATTTGGTTACCTTTGATCACCTTTCTTGCCGAGTTCTGGATTATCAGCTGACGCGGATTTTCTGAAATAGTTTCAAATTAATATTTTTGTCACAATAAATTTTAATTTAGTATGTATTCTCAAGATAATCAATAGTTTTCTACATTTTAAAATAAGTTTGTTGTTTTTTCAAGATTTATTAATCAACAAATAATTTTTTTTTAAATTGCCGGAATTTTTTTTACTGCAAAACTATAAAATATTATGATTTGTCATTAAATGCAATGAGCTGCACATGTAGCTTGTTAAATATTTAATAAGAGTAAATGTAAAATTGGTATGTCAATGTTGAGATAATTATTTGATGTTTGTTTTATTTTTTGTAAACATACACAAATACGTTCTATACGATAGGTCATGAGAATTTATTTTTAATCAATGGTGTAAAATAGTATTAACTAGTACATGTAAAAAATATATATTTTGTTTTAAATATGATAAACGAAGAATAATAATCTAAAACCAGGGTTTATCGTTAAATCAAATCTCTGAAAGATGTTATGGAAAAATTAATACTTTTGATGTTTAATTTTAAATAAATTATTATTTGAAACATATATATCATTAAATTTATTTATTTCAACTATAATACCATTGGGGAGAACTTGGTTTTATTGGGGATAGTTAGCAATTTGTTAGTTATTTTACATTCATCTCTGTAGTACTAGACTGATAAGACAAACATTTGATACTATCTGATTCACTACATTAATCCATGTGTTTATTTACTTCAGAATTGGTATTTGTAATTAATTTTTTGCAATTTTCCATCATTAATAATCATAATTAACATTACAATCTATTAAAATGGTTGAATATAAACCTAATATTTCTAAATGTTGTGCTCTTCTCAAAATCATACAATGGCTTCCCATTTTTCAACGAATTCAGTTCAAAATACTTAAGGATGCTACAAACATGTTAGCTCTGAAACATATTCAAGGCAGAATTAGATCACCAATAGCCCAGAGGTACTGAATACTGAGGTATCGTAATTCTTTGTTCAAACAAAGCGTATGCTCGATGGAGGGCCGTGATGTATCTGTTGTTTGTCCTAAATTGTGTAACTCCCTTCTTCATGATATAGTCTTTATCATTTTTATCTGTATTGAAAATAAATTAGGGAACTATATTTAAAATCAGCATTTTTCTTGATTTTTGAATGTTTGTTGGTTTTTCATGTACGTGTTGCGAACATGTTTCATGACTAAGGAACGCTGTAACAGTAAGATATATGACTAATAGTATTATTATTATTATTTGTATTCGTACTAAAAGGTACGAGATCATTTAAGACAACGATCCACATGTTGTGAACCTTCTTAAAACCACAGGACGCCATAGCAGTCTACATACTTTGTTGAATGCAAACTTTTAACAAAAAACTGGTGGATAGATATGACTGGTTTTCAAGATGTATTTGGAGTTGTGAATGAATTAATGTCTACATGTACTTATACACATTTATTTTCAATTTAAAAAAATGAAAGAAATGATTACAATTTTAAAGCGTTAAGTAATAGTACTCGACTTGATAATTATTTAAGCTACGTTTAAAACATATACTAGTGATGTTTTTTATGAACATACACGAATAACATATTGTCTTAAATCTGGGCAACTAAGAAGTCATTATATTTGAATGAAGAAAAATTTATAATGTGGAAGTTCAAGTTCTATGCCAAAAACAATATTTATATTAAGCTGGAAATGTATAGTTTTCGATTTCTATCTATTATACTTAACAACATTCACTTAACATTTTAATCGTTTCTTCTAATACTGGTAATACATAAATCTGGTGGCTTATTCTATCTTATGTAAGACTAGTGATACACATCAGGTTAGATTATGTTTTAGCTAAATTTATACCAGCAAATGTTTGTTTTTATAAATATATTGAAAACATAAATTAACGTGATATGTATCACCGGTGTTACATAAGACGTAATACTTCATTTTATGTATGTATCATCGGGGAAATGATTAAAGTGTTAGTTATTTTTATTTGATTGAGCAAATACACACCATTTTGATATTCAAAAAGTATACCGTTGCTGTCATAATTGTTTCAGCAATAAAACATTTGTAATAGTAACATATTAACGCCATCAAACTATTAAGAAAACTACGCAACTTGACAGAACAATTTACAAAATCTATTTCCGTTCATATAATATGATACAATTAATATAATTAATACAATACTACAATAGTATAATAAAATTTAATAATATAAGCGAGGCTTGATTGAAATGTTCTTTGTTTGAGTAACTGAAATGTGAGAGTTCATGACCGCAAAATTATTTCTTTAAATGTTTCATTTCTATAATTAAAGATAGTTAACGTGTATCTATTTCAAAACAATGGGTTTTTGGTTTAATTTTACGTTTGGAGTTTACACATAAGCTTTGCTTACAGAAACATAAAATGACAAATCATTAAACTGTTCCATCCCCATCTACGTAAATGTGAAGGTGTTTTTACTTTACACTTATGCCGGCAATATTACAATATTAATAATTAATTATTATCATTTCCTTGTAATTCAGGGTTTAGTGTGAAACTTTTTATTATGTAGACAAGCGTATATAGATTAAAAATAGAACACATGAGTTAACCCGCATTTAAATAACATAGAGCTCACATCACTTGTGCTATTATCGATCCATATATATAAATCACACGTTATGCACGTAGAACCATTTCATTTTTCATTTACACTTTTCATAAAAATGTTTTTTTATGGGAACCTTACGTGTACTTGTCGATGACTGCTTACCAAATTTAATTCACTGTTGAAATCTAATTAAAAATGAATTGTTTGAAAGTTTACTTTTATTGAAGTGTAATTTAGTATTCACGGTGGGTGGTACTAGAAGTAACAATTCATTCAACCTTGTATAAACAATAAATTGTGTTTTTTAATAACTAGCAATTGCTTATGTTTGCAATTATTATATCGTTCTTAATGTGTTCATATAAATGTATCACATAACTGTGATTTTGTTTTTTGCAAGCATAGTTTGTTAGTTACATATATATTTATTATTTATTAGTTATTTATTTATTTACTTACTATTTATTATTTATTAGTTATTTATTTATTTACTTACTAGTTATTATTTATTAGTTATATTTATTTATTATTGGTATATTTGCTTACGTGCAATACAACATTAAATATACCTAAACATGCCGAACTTTTTTCCTTACCGGATACATATTTTTAGCAGTTGTCTAAACGCATAAGCTGTTATCTCAGCTGCTTAGAGGTTTTCCTCAAATTAAACTAACAATAAGGTCTTATTAAACTGTTTCATCCAACCAACATAAATGTCAAAGGAGTTCACTTTGCATTCATGCCTGCAATACTATAGGTTAATTTATCATTGTTAATAGGAGTATAAGTCTTGAAGGAATTATAAAAAAAATATATCTTCTTTTTATTATGGTAAATATAACTATTGTGATAGTAAACATTTTATATTATTTTTATTATGAAAATTATCATTAATTGTTATGACAAATATTAAAAATACTTAAAATGAATTTAAAACAATTATCAAGATTGCAAAATAAAAATTTGTAATTTTTTTGTTATATTTCCACAATATTTTGATTAAATTTGTTGTTTATACTATTTAAGAAACAACCATAGCTTTTAAAATTTGAATACAAAGGGAATTAATAAAAAAAATGGAAAATACAGACCGCAACAGAACAATATACTGTATTTGTTAATGCAGGAAATCGCAAATATAAAAACGAAAACAAGTCCTACTACATAGTAATATACCATTGAATAACATTGCCCTTTGTGAGTTAATAAGTTTGTTCTTTCGAAAATCCTAGAAATAGAAAACTTGCATTGAAAATGTTGATAAATTATTTATAAAAGTAAACAAAGTCGAATTCACCTTTAAAATAAGCAACTTTAATAAAAGCGCCACCAAATTCTTAAGCGTAATAGCTTTTATAAAACTTTTTTGGTTTATATTTTCAAAATAATTATTAATTATATTTTTATTTATTTTGTTTACATAACCATAAGAATAAAAAATAAAAGTTCATTATAATATTTTTCAGTTTCATATTGACTTAATTGAAAATATTAGATTTTTATAAATATTGTAAAACATTATCTGATGTTGACATCGAATTCAATTTTTAAAGGTTTTCTATGGAATAGAAAAAACATTTTTTGTAACTGTTTAATTATAGCTTAAATAGATCCATCGTATTTTTAATTGTGTGACAATGTTTTCATAAAATGTTTAATAAAAAAATATCGTAGACATATTTCCTTGTAAGATTACAACATTTTGAGATTCTATAGAAATAGTTTTATGTTTGAAAATGAAGGTAAGTTTCGTTGAATAATTGGATTTTTATGTACAGTCAGTGTTTTTTAAATCTTTTATTTTTCATAATTAAGTT
Source organism: Archaeomysis grebnitzkii (assembly GCA_031471125.1). Lineage (NCBI taxonomy): Eukaryota > Metazoa > Arthropoda > Malacostraca > Mysida > Mysidae > Archaeomysis > Archaeomysis grebnitzkii. The sequence continues at coordinate 5,264 of JARUHE010309323.1, read as the reverse complement.
CGGTGGGTTAAACTTTTATTTAAATATGACTAAGCAATATGAAAACGACCTTATTGACAGTTCTTTTTCAAACTTACAAAACTTTTGAACAGTTACTTCCTCAAATTATTTATAAGTCAAATGATTTCGTAAATCGTCTAAGTTTCTTGATGGTGCCAGTCAAAAAATAAAAAAATCTTGAAAATAAAATCATTTTTGAATGTCCACCTGTTTCCTTTGGAAAATATTTTCAAGTATACTTGCAACTATTTTTATCTAATATAATCTAAAAACTGCTTTAGTATCAAAATATTTATGAAATTTGGAGAGAAGCATTAAGTAAAAATTATAATAACTCTATAAACACATTTCAACTCAAAAGGAAAATCATTAAACAATCGCCACAAAAACGAATTCGAAACACTTGAATTGTGTTTTAATTCATCGAAACAGAACGATTTTGGTGAAATGAGATCATTTTCATTGGAATGATTGAAATTCTAATGAATGTTGTTTTAGATTTACTTTCATCAAACACATCAAAGAGGTTCGATGAGAGCTTTCCATAAAATTATAATTAATTAATTTCCGAGTTTTTTTTTCAAAATGTCCTATAAATTATTAGTAATTGCTTTAGAATAGGTTTTAATTGCTTTGGGTTTTGTGGAGTTTATTAACACAACATTAATTTAATACTTATGTAAGAGCTTTATTAAATTGCAAATTTTGAAAGTTATGAAATTCATTGTATAGCAAAATTGAATTGGATTTTATTTCATATCAAATTGAAAAACTTATCTTTTTGGGAATTCAAAATTTAGCCCTGGTTTAAACTTCGCTTATAAGATGAAATTGTGCAGTGTAATTACAAGATTCTAGATTAAGAACAATACTTTAATATTAATGTTTGTTATTTTTTATAATAATTATCACAGCGCCAGACATGCTGGTGCCTGTGACGCTTAAAATTAAAAATTGGAGTTTTGAGGCTAGCTGGTATTTGAAATAATAATAGTAAGAAACATACTGTGTTAAAACAAAGAAATCAATTGTAACAAAATTATAGAATGGATCTATCGTATCACTGCTACGAAAAGGTTCGAGCATTAACGCCGCGTAATCAACCGATTTTTTCCGTTTTCGATTCTCTTTTCCGTTTTAAAAACGTATCACAAATTGTCAAATCGTATCGTGTGGGTTAAAAACACATACATATTTTTTTTAACATTGATTCAATGTAAGCCGTACCACATTGATAAAGAGTTGTTTTAACATTTAGGCTATTATAGGTAATGAAATATGATAAATAAGAACTTTAAACGATAAAATAATTCAGGCTAGGCTATGTCACTCTACACTTACAGTGTAGATCGATCATGGTATCATTCTAGGCTACATATATTTTGATAACAAATATATTTGTTAATGTATTTATAAAAAAATGTTATCTTAAATAATAAGTTATAAATATGTATAAAGAAATGATATTTTAAATCCAAAAGAGGCTAATGTTTTAAATAACAATGGTAAATTTAACTAAAAAGTAGCAAGCAGACATTAAAATTTATTCAGTCTTTATGAAATTATTTAAAAGATATTTGTTTAAAAAATTATTTTGCAAAAGTTGTTTTCAAAATGAAATAAGTTCAGTTCTTTTAAAAAAAAACAATACACTAATATGATAATTATAACATTTTACATAAATAGGAATTCCATTTGAATCCTATCAAAGATCGACATTTAAGTTTCTGATGAATGACCGCACAGTAGTGACGTATGTGTGTGTGTGCGCTTAATACTAATCAAAGTATCTTTATCTGAATATTTACAAAGAATTAAGTTTATAAATTGCAAAATAAGGTTGATAGCTCAAGATACAAATGTTTAAAAATAATTATAAACATTATTTTTCTCTAGGTTGCCAAAAAAACGAATTCAACAATAAAATAGACTTTAATCTGAAATGTTCGTAGTTTTTTAGCAACCTTCGTAGCTCAAATTTTGTTTTTATTTCTTGGAGAAAATAACTTTTTTGACACCCTGTTTATAAATATCTATAAAAACGGTAATATTCTTTTTTCATATAGCATACTGGTGAAACAATGTTTTTGTTTTAGTTTTAAACATTAAATCATTTGTTATAAATATACACTGGCTAGTTTTAATCATGATAAATTTAACCTTATTTAAGGAAATGGATTTACTTGTTGAGGTAAATTCAAAATTTGATTGAATTTTTAATTCAAACGTTGATTAGTACTAAAATTTATTAAAATTATGGCGAATAATCATGTGTTTTTAACTCGTTGTGATACGATTTTAAAACGTGATACGTTTTCAAAACCCGTACAAAAACGCATTTGAATGCGGAAAAGTGAATCGAAAACGGAAAAAAATCGGTTGAAATCACGATTTAACAAAGTTTAGATTATGTTGGAGGCGAGAGACGATTTGAGATGATATAATAAAGGCGTGTTTTAATTTTTGTCGTCAGAGATGAACCCAACAACGTTGGTAAGATCTATTATTTATTATCTAGGTAGACAGTATAGAAAATATTTGAAAAGTAATTTTAAATGATTATAAGGAAACAATTATATTATATGTTAAATTTGTTAAACTAATTGAATATCTGATTTAAATGTTTATTAATTGTTTCTGAAATGTATTTATATTTCAGAAACCGTTTGTGAATAAACTTTTGGAACAACGTGTTTTACTCAAATCACATGAAAGCGTCTGTACAATAATAATGCTCTTTATATTGTTATTACTATTAACATAAATAATACTAATGCTTGTTATCTGGGTTATTTTGTCAGATTTTACACTAGCTATAGAATATAATCATGTTTTATTTAGTGTATTAAGAGACTAACTGACCAATAAGTATCGAGTTTATTGTTTGGTTATAACTATTTATGTTTTATATTTCGCAAAATGAATACATTTACTGTATGTGTTTTTTAATAGGGTAACACGTTAATAAAAAACACAAAAATTGATTGAAAAAAGGGAAGTAAAGATTTTCAAAAAACAAATTCAAACCATAACCTATTCAATAGCCTGAGACATCATTAGAGAGGAAGATGATTTTCAATTCAAAGTAGCTGATAATTATTTCAATTAACTTGGCTATCATTTATCTATTCACTTTTGTCTTTTATTATATATATTTTTTTTATAGATCAGCGAATAATTGAACTTCAAAGACTATTTATAATTAATCTGAATAATCATGTAATGTAATGATAACATTTATAATATATTATAATCTACATGCGTATGTAAGTAGAAAAGGGACAAAACGGGTTTTACATCAACCATAAGTTTATTTTATCCTACATCTAACTATTATATGCGCAATTTATTTTCCCATGCTGATGTTGCAATTTTTTAAAGTTATTTTCCATAGGGAGATTTTTACATTTTACTTTTCAGTGAAATCAAAAAACAAAAACGTACCCAAGCTTTTAGGTGGACGCATTTTGATCTACGAATGCAGTATAAATTCTATGGTAAACCCAAAACGATCAATAACAAGTCAAAATGCACCCACTTTATTATTAACAAATCTAGAGGCTCTTGTTTCATTTAAACACGTGCATTAATAAAGGTTAATACTGAGGTAACAATACAGGCAATCAAATGAACGAACAATTAAAAAAATGGCCAGGAACAATAATTTAATTTTTTTTGTGCATTCTAAAACAGAAACTAATACATTTGTAAATGAAATAACCTTGTATTGCCTTCCTTGCTTTGCCTTCAAAACATGACTTGGTATAGCTGTGTGTATGTTCAGTCTCGGTCGATACATATGGATCTAGATTGATCCAGTTGGATTGATCTTTTTTTAGCGTTGTGCCACGCGTATTGTGTTTGGCATCATAGTTCCACTTTATACCTTATGCTCAATAGATCAGTTAACCAAGGTTTTGCAACAACTCTAAAATCAAGATTATTCCGGATCGATCTAGATTGAAGAACAAACGCACCAATCTTTCGGTTGATCAGTTAAAAAACGTAAAAAATATAGTGGGCGCAAATCGCACTAGTGTTTGCACAAACGCCCGCCATTCGACCTTTTTTTTACATAAATATACGAACTAACTATGGAAGCATAGGTTGATTTCTTCAATATTTAGTGCACTAAACGAAAACTTTATAATGAAATCAATGAGTGAGATTTTTTTTAAACGAAGTATTTTTTATAGAGCGCAATTCCTCAAATTATTTTAACTTGGCTCACCGAATAATGTAATTAAGAAAACTATTCATTACCAATGTGAATTGTGTGAATAACTTTCCATTTTAGTTCAATACCATTTATCTATTATAATTTATCATTTATCGTTTATTATTTAACTGTATTCATAGCTCACCGAATAATTTAATTAAGAAAATTACTCATTATCAATGGAATTATGTGAATAAATTTGCTATTTTAGTTCAATATCATTTATCTATTCTCATTTATCATTTATTATTATTATCAATGTGAATTATGTGAATAGCTTGGCCATTTAAGTTCAATGCATTTATTTATTCTTATTTATAATTTATTATTTGTTTTTCGATTATAGCTCACCGAAAAATTAACTTTCATAGATTATTTATAATTTTTATGAATTTAGTTCAGTTGTATGATTAGGTATCACTGCCACGTGTGTTTTGTTTTTATTCATTCCCTAGTAGCATTTCGATGGCTAATAGCCACTAATTCTTGGCTATTTCCCTAGGGGGCCAAGGGGAAGGGTTTCCCCTTAGCTAATAGATAGCTATTTAAGAAGGGGACTAAGCTTAAGGGTTTCCCTACGGCTAATAGCTAGCTAATTTCAAAGGGACGATGGCTGGCTAGTTTTGTGAAAGATTCCCTTGGCTATTAGCTATGGGATATCCCGAAAGTAAGTTTTTTTGTATATTTTTTTTCAATTGGAAAAGTCAATTAAGTAATTAAATCTTTTGTTTAATTAAAAAAAATAGACAGACAAAAAAACAAATTAAAAAAATTTAAATTTCTTAACTTGGGTTTTTAACCTATAGTTTTTCAACAAATAAAATTATCAAAACGTTTTTCAATCAATTTTTTTATAAAGTTGAGTTGAAATCAAATTAATGTTTTAATATAGGACTACATTTTGTTAAAAGAAAAATTGTAATTTTTATAGTAGAAATTTAAAAATTTCATTATATGGAAATAGATGGTGATTTGAAAAAATACTCATGACAGTGTTTGTCAAAATGTTCTTAATAAAAACTTTCGTTTCAGCAAAATGTTCTGT
>JARUHE010309312.1:0-12175 GCA_031471125.1 Archaeomysis grebnitzkii | reverse complement strand
TGCATCAATGGATTGGAAATGAAGTACACATAAATAGTCTCTAAGAAGATTTTTTTCTAAAATGATGTTTTCTCACTATGTAACACCATTTTTGATTTGATATTTTTAGAGAATCTTTTTTTAAAGTTACTGAATGAATCATCGCGAGACATTTGAACCGTCCGGTTCGTGGATTACTAGTTATAATCTTTCCCATAATTCCGACGTCATCTTCTGTGTTTTATTAAGCTTTAAAGGATGATTAGTTGGATCGAAGATAGCACAAGTGAGGTAACTCCCATTGTGCTATTGTCACTCCAATTAACGCCCTAAAGACCAAATCCATTGGCACTGTCTGTACATGAAGCTTTTTTCTTCATGTGCAACAATTAGTTAAAATGTCAACAGATGACCGTCTCTAAATAAGCAAACTGCCAACTACATCTTTGTGATGTAAGGTGGTGATGACATCTGGGGAATTTTCTATTTATAAAATTGAATGAATGAATCGATATTTTTAACTCTGTTTTCATACTTTTGTGATGATAAATCTCTTGTTTGACAAGCGTTTTGAACACCTGTATACAGTAAATAACGTAGCAATATATCCTTTCAGCACGTTGATTAATTCTTAACTCCTTCATATACAGTACAGACGTGCGAGCGCACATGTACACGCCCAAGCATTCACCTTGACGCATATATACATTTATACGTATATATGTACCTACATGCATGCGATGGTTTTTGAAGGTTTCTTTTTACCTCCGAAATGCATATTATATATATATTTTTATATACATATAAATATATGCATTCTATTTTAATGTAGGCTTCCAAAATCGCCGCCAATATTCTTGGGTGTAAAACATAACTATCAAAATTCGTCGACGGAGATCTCCGAGAAAAAATGGACATACTTTTCACACTGACATGCATGTAGAAAAAATGCTAAAAGTAACACTCCTGATTTTATAACAAGAAAAATTTGTTGGAATGAAATGGCTTGCATTTCTGAAGACCAATTAGTTTCATACACATAATGACTAATCCTCACATGCATGTACAAAAACTAAAATTTCATTGCCAATGTTTTTGTTTAAAATGTAAAAGTAAATATGGTTTTAATTCTTCTTCGTTCATTTAGATTTAAATCTATTTTTTTCGCAATATTCTCTCTATTCATAAGTTTCTAGTTTAATATTATTAGAAATTGTGGTGTTGGTAATTTGATATTATGTAATTTCTCATTGCTCTCAACTTGGGAATTGTTTCTTTCAATTGTTGCAATGAATTTCCATACGATTTTGTTCATTAACAAATAATTTAATTACCAAATAGATTTGAATAGATTATAAGCAGGTTCAAGTATAGCAATTACATCGTCTTATTCGAAGAAGGTTATTTTAAATTGTTAATCGTCTTAAAAAATAAAATGATTAAATGTTCTCGGTAAAATTTGTTCTGTTATGACATTTGTAAACGCCAGAAAGAAGCACCTGTGTGGCACTCTTGTTTGGCACTTTTGCCGGCAGCCCCCACCCTTTCCCCCCTTGACTTACACCCTCCTCGCTCGTCTCGACAGGATGTCTTTTCTGCTGGGTAAGGCTGTACAGTTTGAAGCCTTTTCTGCTAATTAGGTTTGTTAGGCACTGCTTTTTTTCTCGTCAATGCTATTTTAAACGGATTAGCTACGAATCTATAACATATTTTCTTACTATTAACCATCAAATGTTTCAGTATTTATATTGTGGTTGAATCGAGATAGTTTAGAAGAAAAATAAACTAAACTACACACAAAAACGATAATTAAAAGCCAACATATTTGACACAAGTAAATTTAATGTCTTCACAATCTAATAAAATCCCCATTTTATTATAATTAATAATCCAATTGAAAGATGTCTCGTATTAATGTCAAGTTTCTATTTTTCATGTAAAGAAAAAATAACATTTTCAAAACTTGCAGCTAATGCAAGAAATAATGTTTGATTTGCTTTACATATTTTTCAATTGGCATAAAATATCAAACCGAGTATAAGCAAGACCATAAAATAAAAAATCCATCTCAGCGTTAAAACATTTTAAAATAATTATTGCGACCTGGCCTCAGCCTAAGGTGCCAAATCCTGAAATTACTGAAAATTCATGAAATTCCATAATTTTTGAATTTTTGTTGAACGTGCCAAAGGCGGTGCCCTACTAAGATGTTACTATTCCGTCGTCTCCGTTGTAGAAATTGTATCCAAAATATTCAAGTTTTTTGTTTGTTGGTATGCAGTTATCATTTATATCTCGAATGACCAGTTACGAGATGTAAAATAACATTTCCCAAGTGACATTTTTTCGAAAAAACAACAACTTATAATTGTTATTGAGATATACTGGTTTTTATTATGTTTTTTTTTTCATATTTCCATATTCAAGTAAACATTCAAGTCTTTTGTTTGTTGACAGTAGCCCTCTGGTTTTTCTCTGAATTTAGAATTGTTTTACACATTTTCTTTATTTTGGTTTTGCAACATAAATTATTACACAAATTAAAGATCTATACATTTTAAAGAATTTCATTGTCAAAATATTTTTTTAAAATTTAAAATTTATGTATTTTTATGGACATCAGGGATTTATATTTTTCACAGCTTAGCTTTTTAATGTAGACCAATGTTTGTTCGATAAAATATTGATGTATAGATTATTAAGCTGTGGATGAAAGACATCAGCTTTTGCCTTTTATAACTGTCCTCTGATTGGTGGTGTCGCTATTATTGGGGGCGTATGATTTGTGAACTCTTTAACTAAATATTGCCTTTTCTTAAAATAGTTTTACAGAAAAAATTGCTTAAATGAAAATAAAGTTGACCGAAATTTTCATTTGAATGTTTAGAGAAAAGTTTATTTAAAACAAATGAAAGAACTAGAGAATTTACAGTGGAATATTTTAAGGATTTTTTTTGCAAAATGTTATATTTCTTTAAATAATGACGTTTTAGCAGTTTATGGAATCAGCTAATTTTTCATCAAATTCATGGTTAACCAAGATTTTCATTTGTGCATGTGCATCTGAACGTAACCATAGTTTTCGTGACCTTTTAGACTTTCAATTAATTTATTAATGCAATGTATTTTCCTAAATTTGTATATCTTTTATCATTGTTTTATATGAATTTATATAAATTATAAATAATATTTATTCAACAGTTTTCCCCCTTACACTTTAATTGAATCAAATAAATTGATTTTACAGATATAAACAACTTGATTGTTGTTGTCAGTGTTAAGAATTTATCAACTTGTATTTTTTCAAAAGTATTTTTATTTTAGAGGAACGATCATTTTGATAAATTAAAGATACATTATGAACAACATTTGCTTAAGTATTTTTCTGAAAACGTGAATTTGTCAAGTTAATATGGTTTTTATCGTGTTTGTGGACTTTTTAATCTTTTAGCATTTTAGATGTATCCGCTATAAACCAGGGCGTGAATCGGGAGGCTCTGTTCAGAACCTCACTCGTTGAATATTTCATTGTTATTTTAATAATTTTATATAGGTTTTGATATTCTAAGAAACATTTATTCTTCACTAATTAGTGGGCAAATGAGTGGTTAAGGAGTTATGAAGGTTTCTTTTAAAATGTGAGGCACTCATTATCACGAAAATAGCGTTAGATTTACGCTCTGCTATAAACCCATAGGGGTTGGGTCTTTATCAGCTGTTGTTTGATTCCGTAGAATCTTCTACATGGTCAAATATTTTTAAACATGTTTACCAAATTTTTCATTTTTCAAGAAAATATATATATGTTTATTCACATAAAAGGACAACTTGATAATATACAACCAATGTTTTTTTTATTTAAAACTAATTTTTTTTGAATGATTGATATTTTTACAAGAATTTTGAACTTTGCTAACATTTGAATGGGTTAATTTCTAACTAAGATTTTTCTTTTCATAAAAAATATATAATTTAAATTAGAAATGATAGTTTAAATTTATACAACTTTTCGAATCAATCTGCAACATTTAATCACATTAGTTAACAATTGAAGAAAACAATAAAAGAAGTCTACATTTGAAGTGACTGTGTATTTTTATTTGACTTGGTAGAAACACTAATCCATGTTAATAAGTACAAAGTTTGTTTGTGTTACCATAACGTAGTTAAAATTGCTGCTAATTTCGAATAGTAGTTAGCTGCACATGATCAGGTTATAAACGTTGATTTAGTTTCTTGTGAAGATAAAAACTGTTTTACTGCTTTACTGCGTTGGCAATAAATACAGTCGTTAATCTTTAAAATTAATTGACTTTTTATGAAGTAAGTTTTAGTTTAATTTTGATTTCTTATATTTAATACATTTTTTCAATAATTACTCAAGTAAGTTGCAGACGAAGTACAACTATCCAAAATTTGTGAAACCTAATTTAACGAACCTATTTTATTTTATATTTTATACTGAAATAGAACGTTTTTTGTAGCTGCGCAGTCAGTTTTTGTGTAAAAAACTCAACTTTATTTGTAAAAAACACTTTAACGAGTTTAATGTTTCTTTAATCTTTTCTAAATACTTCCGTCTACTGACATCCTCTTCAGTAGAATTTTCTTTTATCAATTCAGTAAAATTGAAAATTTGTGTAGCTTCATAATCGATCTTTGATGCAATAAAATCAAACGGTTTTTGTAGCTTCATAATCGATATTTGATGCAATAAAATCAAACGGTTTTTATAGCTTCATAATCGATCTTTGATGCAATAAAATCAAACGGTTTTTGTAGCTTCATAATCGATCTTTGATGCAATAAAATCAAACGGTTTTTATAGCTTCATAATCGATATTTGATGCAATAAAATCAAACGGTTTTTGTATCTTCATAATCGATATTTGATGCAATAAAATCAAACGGTTTTTGTAGCTTCATAATCGATCTTTGATGCAATAAAATCGAACGGTTTTTGTAGCTTCTTAGTCAATCTTTGATGCAGTAAAATTGAACGTTTTTTTTGTAGAAAATTTACCGTTTTGTATTGAAATAATTAAAGGACTCACCTCACGTGCGCCACTTTTCAATTCCCAATTATTTTTCTTTTTATTTAGGATTTCTTACAAATGTTTTTTATTTAATTCGTGTAGAGAACTATTAAACATCTTCAAATATTGCCGATATTCCATTTTGTTTATTTACAGCAATTACCGTGTTTTTTGTTACAAATAAAAAACCAATTTATCATTATTTTTCCTTATTATAAAAACAAAAACAAATTCTTTTGATAACTTCTAAATTTTAATTGGGTTCAAAATATTTTTCTTTGGTGAAGTACTTATTTGATTACTTGAACTTTGTTCTTTATTTTTCCTTCATACTATTTTATTTTATTTAATTCTAAATTTTTTTCACATGTGAATACTTTGGTTAAAGTTCCATTTCTTAAACCACTTGTGTAACTAATGCTAGTTTTTACAATTTTATCCAAGCAATATGTAAATCTGAAATTAACAAAAGCTAGCATTTTCTTTTCATTGCTTATGCCGAAAAACTGTTGATTGCAATACAAACTATCTAGACAACCAACCTTGTTTTCATATAACCTTTTGGCCGAGGTATTAAGTGACAGAATGAGTGTAAATCACATTCAAGATAATGAGGAAACAATTCAATAAATTCCTTTTGGTTAGGCTTGATTGTTTCATCGTCAGTTTATGTAATCCAATCACGGCTAAACGACTTGATTGAACGGTCCACCATTTCTGTTTATTTCTCTTCTTGATCTTTCGCCATTCTCTTTGAATGATCTTTCCCTCAGTGTGCTATGATGGACGACCATTGCACGACGCACGTATCATCATTTTATGTTATAGGTTTTCGTTTTCCGTCGTTGTCGGCGTTGTCTGTATCAGGAGAGCCATTAATATGTACAGCTTTATTTGAAGAGTTATAGAGAACTTTAATAAATAAACAGTGTGTGTCGTAACCATTCATTAAATCTTTTGATAAATACATTTTTTTATGTTTATATTTAAAAAGCTAAAGCTAAAAACCTGCAATTTTTAATTATAAACATTTTTGAGCAAAAGTTTAAAGTTTTTTATTTGAAAAGTTACAGAAAATTTTGTTAAACAAATGTTGTTTGTTATGACCATTCGACAAATATTGCCATATATGGCTAGTTTGATAAAAAATGATGTGACTCATATGTTGGAAATTTTTACATTAACAAGTATAGGCTACACATACGTTTTATTTTTCGTTTTTAATTGAGTAATATGTGAAGCGCATTTGAGTGAAAGATTTTATTTCTTACTTTGCGCTATACAAGTGATTTTAATTATTATTATTATTATAATATCGTGATATAATTTTGTCAAGATTGTTTTCTTAGAAATATCATTTTAGCCAATTGAATCCATCGAAATGTCTATTTTATTTTGATTTTGATTAGGTAAATACTTTTTTTTGAAAAACCAACCTTCAAAAAGTTATAGTCAAAAACAGAGGTTTTTATTTATTGAAGAAAAGTTGTTTACCATCTAACCAACATTGCCATGAATAATTTTTTTCATTAAATAAATATTTATTGAATTATAGCCACGCGAGATTGCAGGTCATCTATGGCTAGTTGTTAAGATTATATTTATGGAGAATAACCAAAAAACATAATTTGAGGAAATAGCCTTATTTTCACCTAGAAATCAAAGTTTATAATTTATTTCAAGAGTTACAGAAAATTTTATTGAAAAAAAAGTTGTTTATAATGACCATCTAACCAATAAGATCAGAAGTAATTTTTTATAAATTAACAATTATAGAGATATAATCAAAAAAACATCATGTAAAGATTTTTGTTTGAAGAGATAAACAAATGTTATTGAAGAAATCTTGTTTATTATGACCATCCAAACAAAGTTATTAGGATTAATCTTTTTTTTCATAAACCTAAATTTAAAAAGTTATAGCCAAAAATGGAATTTTTTAACTCAAAATGTTTGAACAAAGGTTTAAAGTTTTTATTTTATTTTATTGAAGAGTTACAGAAAATTTTTCTAAACATTACCAGAAATAATCATTTTCATAGAATAAATATTTATTAAATTATAGCCAAAAATAGAATGTTGGTTTACTTCACGTGAGATTGCCGGTCAGCAATGGCTTGTTAAAGGAATATCGAATTATATTAATAAATAGTCCTGCTGTTCTGTGGTTCAGCAGCATAAAACATCCCCCTCCCCCATATTAATGTAAGTTTTTTGGAAGGAGTGGGCGCCCTGATTCGAATATAAGAAGAAATTTTAGAACAATCTTCAAAGATTGAAAATTGTCCATTAAGAAAGTCTTCTTGTACAATTCGAAAGCCGTCTAGATTTGAACCTTAATCTTGTAGAACTTGAATTAATGTCTTTATAAATTCATAAATCTTATTTATTTTTATGTACGGTTGGAGGAAATGTAATGTATTGGATGTAGCCAGTGCATGTATGTTAGCGCCTCACAAAAGCCAGTCTTATGTTAACCATGCTATGTGCATGACATATTAAAGCTAGTTTAACTTTTCCTATTACCTGCCTAAGATACTACAGATCTAAAGTGAAATTTTGCCAATTTATTTTACACAAATACAATAATCAGCTGTTGCCCTTACCTTTCTAATAAAAGATACAATAGTATAGAGAAATTTTAATAACAAAAATTTAAATATTAGGGGAGATTAAGTGAGACTGCACACTTACAGCACATACCTAATGTGCTTATTTTAATTTATCAGCATTATGAGGGTTATGTAGTGACTTCAATGCATTTTCCATGCCTAAAAACATACAAAAGTATGTTTCATTTGTATTTTTATCATGTATGGTACAAAGATATGACCAAAGTGTATTGAGCTACATCAGCGTCTATTTCAAATTTTTCAGGTTTAAAGGACGATGGCTCAAAATACGGCTGAGCAATCACCTTATCAATTTAAAACATATAAATACTTCTAAAAATGCTAATAGGCAGCCTAAACATAAAATGCCTTCATTGCTTTTAATATGTATATTTTTTTGCCTTAGTCTATTGTCACTGATTTTATAATTATAATACAATTGTTTTATGACCAATGTATTTTTGCAGTTTAATTACAAATATGTCAAGATAAAGAAGTACTAATAATAATTTTGAAAAAATGCTGTATTAAAATTAATGCCAGAAGAAAAGAACAAAAGGGAAGCAGAACTCTTTAAAATTAAATAAATATTGTCCTCACAAAGGTTTGTTTAGATTTATTTTTGTTCTGAGAAACAGCTAAATGGCTTTTTTCATTATTTATTAAAAATTTAATTGGAACAAAAAGTGAATGTTAATTCAAATGTTACAATTTATGCTGAGAATATTTTTGGTACCATCTTTGATTTGTTATGTTCATTAATTCATCTGACTTGCGCACCACCTTTTCCATAACAATCAAGCCATCATTTCACACATGTATGACTGACATTAGACAAAATTTTGGGAGTTTTGGTCTGGTGTATAATGAAGCCCATAGTGCCTGAAATCATTGTTGCACTTGAGTCACAGATTGTAGTATCTTATCCATGCGATTTTGCATGTCGGTTGTAAATAAATGAGATGGCTTTACTTTTACACTTGAAAACTTTTAATCTCTAAAGTGGCTATTAATACAAAATAAAAGCCTTCAATACCTGAGTGACTTTCGTAATGCCGCTGAATTTATTAATAAATATAATTTGAAAAACAAGATTTAATGCTGGATTATGATATATGTACACATAAAAAATTCACCAAGTATAGAAACTTGGTTTTCATACATTGTGATAATTTATTTAATTTTTGCAAATCTTTCATAATAATTTTATTTCAGGAGTGGGTGTTTTTTCGTAGAACTGTTGTACAAGAGGAAGAAGTGAAACACTCTTCATTGGAAAAACACAATGTATTTTTTTACCACATGGAAATTGCATTGAAAGGCATGATGATGCATTGACCTCCAAAATAAATGACTCAACCAATAGAAACATTGTTCCAAAACTTGATAATGAAAAATATATAGACTTCTTTGTGGGAGCCCAAGACATTGGCGAAAACCAAGAACTTCTATATAGATATCCAGGTTCAACCATAATGTTCCCATGGAGAAAGGAAAAAAATATTTCGGAAACATTTTGCCTTCACTGCATTGAATCTTCTGAGGAAGAAAACCCTCCAAAGAAGAAGAAGAAAAGGACTCTGACTTGAAAAGGAGAAAATTAAATTGCCAGTTTTGCTCCAAAATAATTGTAAAATATGCATTTCATATACACCTGTGGCCAGCATAATTAAATTAGCAAATGCTAAACAAAGAAAAACTGAATTGCGAGCACTCCGAATTGAAAGTATAAAAGAGTATAATGTTAAGGCTCTTGCTGATGGCAGTGACCCAATGGTTCTGCGAAAATCAATGAAACCAAAAGGAAAAGCAAATTTCCTGAAACATCAATGTGTAGACTGTAAAATGTTTTTTTATCCAAAAAGTGTGACTAATCACAAAGAAAAATGGACGGCAAAACAAAAATCTGCCGAAATAAAATGTTCTTAAAACATACTGGGGAAAAAATAGATAAAAATTTACATTTTCTCCACGAAACATTTTTGGTTAAAGTTGTTGAACCACTCAAAAAAGAAAAAGTTAAAGGAGATATTATTACAGACATAGAACTGTTATATATAGGCGATGTCCATTATAGAACGCTATTGAACAATAATAACATGAGGATTACTCCGGAACTTGGAACAAGGAAGTACCTGAGGACCCTCTCGGCATTGAAGAACCCTCCGGGTGCAGCGCTGGGCATTGGCCATTTTGTTAATATAATCAATCAATCAATCTCGGCATTGAAGAGGATGGTTAATAATTCACCAAACTTAAGAAAAGTACACAAGCTCTCATTATCAGAAATATTGAGCAATGAAAATGTGCCATATTTGCAAAAGGCAATTACTCAATTAATTTCTGGTAATGAAAGCAATTCAAGCTCAATAAAAAAGGCATGGCCAACTATTTGAGATATTCAATAGGGCGGTCTATAAATGCGTTGATGCTGTTTTATAATACTTATTACAGAGGGAAAGAAGAAATTAGAGAAAACATCACGAGCTCCTTAAAAAAATTTATAGATAGTTTCCAAACTTTAAAAGGAATTATATTTGAAAAAATTGCAGTCACGAAGTTAAAAGGCGAGAATAAAAAATAGAAGGAATGAAAAAATGTTTGATAAATTGGACCTCAAAACAGTATTGGACTCTACAAAAATCTCAACAAAACAAGACAAAATGCCAACAAATCAAATTACGTTGAAATAAGGCGAGCCTGCCTGACCAAACTAATTTTTTTAATGGGCATCGGCCAAAGGAGGTTGCGGACTTGACTATTCAACAATGGATGGATTCGAAGGTAAATGCATATTTGTTGCACCAACAAAAATTAAGATTGAAAAAAAGGAGAAAATGGCATTTTTTGATAATTTCAAGATCATCATCACTATTGGAAAAAGCAAAGATGTACAGATCTTGATTCCAAAAAAAGTTTGGAAGGCACTTGATTACTAACAAGCACAGAAATACACCTAAAAGCTGAGATTGTACCCGATAACGAGTATTTATTCCCAAGCAGCAAAATGTGCCTTGAAGCAACAAGTGGAACAGCTGATGTTAGTGGAATTTTGAAACACTGAAAATTGGAGGAAACAATACAGATAACGTCTCTTCAGGTAAGTCTAATATTATACATCATTAGTACTTTTTAGCGAGTCTGTTATGAAATAACAGAAATGAGCTATTGTGAACGCCCTTTCGTAGTTTTGTAGGCGCTGTAGGCTCTTCAATATTGATTTATACTTTTATTTGAAGCTTTACAACAAAGTTTGTTTAACAACATTTGCTTATATGGGCATTTTGACCAATATGCACTAATTATTTTTCAATTTAATAGAAAATATTTGATTTTAATGAAAAAACAGATTTTTTTCAACTTTGAAAATTTTCTTGGTTAAACCTTTTTACCAAGCTAATTTTTGAGTTTATTTGAAGTTCTACAACAAAGTTTATTTAACATCATTTGTTTGTATAAATATTTCTACCAAAATGTACTATCTTTTTTTCAATTTAATTTATTTTTTATTTTTATGAAAAACACATTTTTTTTCAACTCTGAAAATAATCTTGGTTAAATCTTTTTACCAAGTTCATTTTTGAGTTTATTTGAAGCTCTGCAACAAAGTTTGGTTGACACCAATTTGCATGTATGGGTATTCTAGCCTGTATACATTAATTATTGTTCAATTTGATATTGATGAAAAACAAATTTTTTTCAACTCATAAAATTTTTTTGGTTCAAGTTTTTACCAAGCTCATCATATATTTATTTGAACATCTCCAACAAATTTTGCTTAACATTTGTTTTTATGAGTATTTTAACCAATATGCACTAATTATTTTTCAATTCAATTTTCTTGGTTAAACTATTTTACTAAGGTTGTTATTTGTTTATTTTAAGTTATACAACAACTTTGTTCAACAAAATTTGTTTGTATAGCTATTCAAATAGCAGGGTTGGACTGGGCAGGTACCCGCCTCCATTTTTGATTGATGTTTACAATTGACAGGCATACCAACTGTACTGGTTTTCCCACACCGTGATATACAAATGTAGGTTAAGCTAACAGGTGTTCTTGGCCACTAAAAACCATTTGAGGAGCAAAGTCAGGTTAGGTTTTGTTTAGTGCATTACAATAATGCTAAACTTTGCTCAAATACTGCTTTATGGAGAACCAAAAGAATAGATTAATTCTTGTTTGAAAATGTGACGTCATCTGATGTTTGGTATGTCTGTTTGTATGGGCATTCTGACTAATATGCACTAATTCTTTCAATTCAATTGAAAGTTTTTGATTTTAATGAAAATTTTTTTTTTTAAAGTTTACTAAGCTTATTGTTAGTTGATTTCAAGATATACAACAATATTTGCTTAACAATTGTTTTGTATAGGCATTCTAACTAATAGGGACTGATTATTTTTCAATCTAATAAGGATATTTTTAGTTTTAATGAACAAACATTTTGGAGAAAGTTGAACAGAGCCAGTAACTTTATATAGGCATTTTATTTTCAAAACTACTTGGCAAATAGTTGCAAAGTAGTGAAATATGAAGTAGATATG
>JARUHE010309301.1:0-12175 GCA_031471125.1 Archaeomysis grebnitzkii | reverse complement strand
AAAACTGCCGCAAATCCCACCCTCTCCCGCATCTTGGACCCATCTGTGTAACAGGAGTGTGATGCAAAATGCACGTGAAGATGGGAAGCAAATATGCGCTGGAGAACTAGTGTTGATGTGATGTTTTTTGTCGGTCCAGTACCTTTCATGCATATTGTGATGGGGTTCATTTTCCATGGTGGAAAGTTAGTTATATTCTTTCTGATCGGAACAGCGTTTATTTCAGCATCTTCCTGTAATATTCTGTAGCGTACTCCTATTGGTTTTTGGTACGGAATCATTGATAAAATATGTAATATCATTTGTTGGATCCATTACGTTAAGTGCAGAGTAATGTTCATTACTGTGCAGTCTGTACATATATTTTAGACATAGCTCTTCCCTATGTAGTGTCAAGGGAAGTGGATTCATATTAACAAGTAGAGATTTGATTGGAGATGAATGGAAGGCACCAGAGCATAACCTAAGTGCTTCGTTATGTACTGTATCTAAGATTTTTAGTAGGTAATAATTGGTAATAATTAAAAATAAAACATATAGAAACAAACAAAAGCAATTTAGGAAATAGAACAAAAAATATTATAAATGTTTTACTTAATTATTCACAATTTATTTACAAGCTATTTATACTTTAACACCAAATTTGATTTTGATTTCAACAAACTTAATCGACATTTTTGATTGGAAGTATTTACACGAAAAGTTGTACCTATTATTTTACAAGAAAACATCAATGATCACATTTTTACAAGTCTTATTTTTATTACAATTTTTCTCAATTTAACAAATTTTCATTTTTACATCACTACTTTCCTTTTTTTATCCCATCTACATTTTCCCATTTTTAAACTTCATAATTTTCATTGTTACCTTCTTTATATCATGTATCCCCATTGTTCTCTGTGTTGCCTTTTATCCCCCATTCTACCTGTATCTCCATTCCCCCCCCTCTCCAATTTATCCTACATCTCCATTCCTACCCTTTATTCTCTATCACCATTTCTCATACTACCCCATTTGCCCCTATTTAGCCTTTATCACCATTTCCCCCTTTTGGCCCAGTCCTTTGGTTTCCAGTGAAGGCAGGAGGAGTCGATCCGCACGGTGCGTCTCTCCATGAGCCGATTGTGACTGTCCAGAAGGTCTTTGGTTAGACTGATGATGTATTGGCCTCGGTAGTAATTGACCAGCTCCAAATTAGTCAGAGTCGAGATGATGTCCTCTTTCTTGATTTTTGTTTGCTCACAAATTTCACTGCAAAAAATATTTGGTCAACTTCAATTATAATTTTTACATGCAAAAAAATATTGAGTCAAGTTCAATTATAATTATTTACATGCAAAAAATATTGGGTAAAGTTCAATTATAATTAATATTAATTATTTACATGTCTACATTATAATTTTTCTGAACACAACTGCACATAAAAACAACAGATGATTAACTCAATTTATTATATTTGTCTCTGAAGTTCCAATTTCTATCACATAGTTGATATTTTTCAAGAAATAGAATGTAAACAAGAAGTAGAAACTACGGAAGTGTCTTAATTTTTTTCATTCTAGACAATGGGTCAATAAAAGGAAAAATTTACCGACTGGAACAATGTGTCAAAAAAGAAATATTTACTGACTTGATGGTAATCTGAGGTTTATCTTGTCCTTCTGCCGGTTGTAGGGCCACAAGAATTTCCAGGATGGTATGTTTCCAGTAGGATCTGTATGAGAGTAATCCTAAATCACTGAGAGGCTTTTCTGGTGATCCGGTCTTGCCTTCATGTTTTGACAGTTCATAACCTGGAAAATATAATCGATATCAGTCGATGTAGATTGCAATCATTATTAAGGAACTTTGTAAAGAAATTGAATATAAAATTTAGTTTCAATAGAGCATTAATACCCTTATAAAACTTCTAGATAAAATCCATAAAATAACTTCAACATTTACTCTCAAAATTTTACAAGTCAGACCAATATCTATAACCTATCTACATAAAAAAACATTAACTTTCACTTTGTAATGTGGACAAAAGATAATGATGTTAGACTGATCTACATATGTTGACTGTGATACTGTCTGTAAAAGTATCAACACACTATCGATTATACAAGGCATGTTTACAAACAGCCACAGAGCTAATCCGGAAGGGTTTCAAAATCCCAAGAACTGCACCGCTTCATTTTTTAAAGACTTTATTCCCTAGCATTGGAAATTAATCTTCCCAATATTTTATCGGTTTTAAGATCCTTTCAACATATATAAACAACTATTCTGGGTATGTCTTATCATCAGTTTTGGTGTTAATTTTACAAAATTAGATCTTTTACATATTCCAAACTTTTATTTTCTAGAGAAACCACTCACAATACTTACATCTGAACCTAAATCAACTATATAAGAAAGTATTCTCTGTTAAATTGTTATTAATATCCCTTCTGAGTTGAATTATATGAAACAAATTAATAGAATGAATCAATCAAACACATTGATAAAATAAAAACCTTTGTCTTACTTCAGATTTGAGCTACCTCAATGTTTTCATATGATGCCAATGCCAATAACATTTATGTACTTTTCAGATTGTATTCCACAATGCTTGTGTTCTGTACCAAATATTTTAAATTAAATAACAGACAGTAAGGCTAAATAAACTTTTGACTCACTAAACTCGATGAGAAGTTTTCCGTATCCTTTTCTTTGATAAGGAGGTAAAGTTAGAATACAAGCCACATTGTAGTCTTCAGATGACTCTTTTTCCTGTAATAATAACATTGAAACAATGATAAGATTATCCTGATGTATCACTGTCAAATTTTAAGTAGATTTTTAGGGAGAAATGCAGAATTTCTCAAAAACTACCCATACATAGATCACTACCAATCTTGCATGAAGTAAAACAAACATTATATGCCTAAACTCGGTGAACATAATTTTTAAAACAAAATGTTTCAACTATTGGTTAAAGTCATAATAAACAACTTTTATTCAATAATTTTTTGGAAATTTTCAAATAACAAACTATAAACTTTTGTGGAAAAATAAACAGAATTCAATTTTGGATTTTTTTTGCATTTTTAGTTTAAGGTTAATTCAATAAACATTGCCATAACTCTTCTTTTTTAATTTCACTTTTTTGACTATAAAATAATTATTTTCCAACAACAAAAAATACTCATGAAATTATTAGTAAGGACATAATGAACAACTTGATATGCCGATAACATAATAATATGTCTAAGTCTGAACTTGGTTTCACATGCTCGATAAAATTGTGCTAATATAAATCTTCAAATAAAATACTTTAACCAAAATGTTAAAGAAAAGTATACCTGAAGTCTTAGCTAAACCTCCAGTTTCTTAAGCAAAAACTGCTTTGAATGTTAATAAAACAAAAAATCTTACTGATCATGAAGTAAGTACATGTTAAAATATTTAAGAAAAACAGATTTTAACAATACTTGTTATAAGAAGTCTATTTTTAAAAACGGCCACATCCATCATCTCGAATAATGTTGACAAAAATAAAACAAATTACCTTTGAAAAATACCCGACAATATGACTTCCCCTGTTGTTGTTTTCGGTCATGACATAAAAAAGAAACGGGTCTGTGTCGTAGTAAAGTGTTTTGTGGTCGAGAAACAGTTTGGCAAGTAGACACAGATTTTGGGCGTACTGTTTGTTTTTACGGCCATCCAGTTCAAAGAACGAGACTGAGCCTTTGCGGTAGATTTCATTTCCAGGTGGATGTCTGAAGGGACATTTTTTCTGAAAACAAACACGACATGAAAGTTTGATGAATTTTGGCATGCAGTTGAAAGTTACTCAGGGTATGCCCTACAGTAGTTACGGATTAAGTTGGTAAAAAAGTCCATAAATCATTGAAACTACATCGGTCTTTCAAGCAAGGAAGTGAATATACCAATGTTGTATATTTTCTTTAGTCTGTCCTCAGAACTTCAATAAAAGGACACATTGATAATACGTCCGAAACAACATTGAAACAAAGGCAGGAGTTATTAAAAATAATAATTATGTATAGTTGTATATAATTACATAAGAAATGTTTGTAAATTTTTTGAAAGTTTGGTATTGTGGATATGAATTTTTTAATATTAATATGATGTCATAAAAATGTAAACAGGTAACCTCAAGGAAACATGATCTAAACAATATAAAAGCTCACCAAGTGTCTTTGAAGGCA
Organism: Archaeomysis grebnitzkii; assembly: GCA_031471125.1. Classification (NCBI taxonomy): domain Eukaryota; kingdom Metazoa; phylum Arthropoda; class Malacostraca; order Mysida; family Mysidae; genus Archaeomysis; species Archaeomysis grebnitzkii. Next base: position 7,973 of record JARUHE010309301.1, on the reverse strand, counting down.
TTTACGACTCTTTCTATATTTCAAACAGTATTCGCAAATATAGATACATTCCAGCTTTGTATACTCCTGAAAATATTTAAGGTAATTAGAAAATTAAATTGAAAAAAAAAGATTATGTTAAAAATTACATCAAATTTTCTAATATGAATGTTGAGACTTTTCTTTAACCATCACCAAGCATTTGGAGTGACTTAATAATGCTTTCACTACATAATAATAGATAACTGAGGTGGGAAGTATTATTTTTTTTCAAACTTGACACAATAAATATTGTAATTGTATCAATGTTTGCTACCTTGATTCTGAGGGTTTTGGTTATGAATTTTTGGAACTGAGCCACTTTTAGGACCTTATATTCACCTCCTTTATAAAATTTGTGTAAGACTGCAAATGACTTATTTTTTAAATGTGGAACATAACGCAAAACATATTACTGCACATGACCTCTAATGCCATAGCTTAGCCATCCTAAAGCTTTTTAAAATTACCTCAGGATACGGGGAAAAGTACCACGGTTTAATGCGGTATTTTCCGACTTCGATCATCTTGACATTTTTTATCCTCGTTAGTGAATGATCATCCGTGTGGGCGGACAACGAACCTGTCTGTCGAGGTTTTGGCTGATTGAGTAGAATGGAATTTGTGTCAACATCGGGAAGGGAGACTCTCCGGCAATCATCTTCCGACAAAATTTGGCCATCTTGAACAACCTGTAAAAAAAGAATGTTTTACCTATAGGTCAAATAGAAAAACTAATTAACACTAACATTTAGATAAAGCCTTAGATTAATTTGCTATCCATGAAAACAAGCACAGGTAAAAGCTGTGTTTGTATGTTAAAATAATTTCTAAAATTGTGTAATTTTTTAATACAGCACTAGATATTACCACATTACATTATTTTTTTCATTTGTTTCTAATAAAATTATCTCTAAATCTTCAAATGAAAAACTTAGTTAATCCTGAATTTAATGATAAGTTGGCTACATTTAAAAACTCAAAAAATTTGGTTTATTTAAAGAAATATTATTTTTTTTGGCAAAAAAAAGTTCTTCAGGCTTTCTGCCTTAGTATCTCCAGATCTTTCATTTGTTTTAAGTACACTTTTCTCAAAACCTTTAAATTGAAATCTCGGTTAACCATGAATTTAAAATTTCTTATAAGTAAATACTGATTTAACACAAAAAGAAATCTTTAGTCACACCAGTGTAGAATTTTGTGTTCTTTATTTTTATTTCATAAAATCTTTTGTTTTGTTTTGAAATAAATGCAAAATTTAGTTCGATTCTACAAATCAACAACAACAACCAGAGGTCAGTTATTGAAGCTGGTTTTTCAAACACAGCTTAATAATAATAAAATAGATTAATTTCTAATGCAAAAAAACACAATCTCTACATCTTTACAGATGGTATTTATCAATGATGAACCTCGAACAAGCTTTTAAGATACTAGCCTCTTGTTTTTTTTTAATCGTGTCTTCTTGGCAATCTTCTTCGGTCTTCCTTCTCTTATCAAAACCATTCTGAATAGTCTGTAACAGTACAATGATGTGTTGTTAATTGTAACAGTACAATGATGTATTGTTAATTGGAACAGTACAATGATGTGTTGTTAATTGGAACAGTACAATGATTTGAGATATTAAATTTAGTCTTTAAAAGTAAGAGAAATAAAAATTTTATGAAACCTTCAAAACGAATGATTACTGCATAAAAAAAATGGAATAAATATAAAGTCGAATCAAGGATTATTTTTTGATGAAAATTAAGAGAAATGGAAAAGAATAATCATCAGCACAAAAATATCTTCTCGTGATTGTCATAAGGCTTGAAATACATTGAAGTTACTATCGAAAACACCTCTCATTGACATACAAGGTTTGATGCGATTTTAATCAAGAATCAGAGTTTAAGAAAATGAAATCATTACCAACTTGGCAGGTTTATAAAATGGAGCCACATAAGTATTTATGTGTCCCTTACAGAGGAAAGTTTTTGTCAAGCAACACCACAATAAAGTCATTTGAGGTCCAAAAATTCCATATAAGATTCACTGCCATTAATAAAATGTTCAAATATGCACATAAAACAAACGCATTCGCTTAAAATATCTATTCTTGCACAAATATATATTTATGAACACATAACATTTAAGAACATTAAAATAACATTGCTTGTTAAGACATGTAAAGAATATTGAATGGAAATAAATTATCTTGACAGCCTTACCTCCCATTCAAACTTTCTTTTTCGGTTATTTTTCTGTTGTTTTTGTTGCAGGGCGGCAAGAACTGAAGGTCCAGTTATGGTTTCCTGTTTGATAGAACATCACTTTTATAGAAAATGATAAAGAACTCAAGTGTAAATGATGCATTCACTCTCTATAACAGGGTGTTAATTTTCACTACTGCCTATGTCAAACCCATACAAATTGCAAGATATCTAGTTAGCAATGAAAAGTAATACCCTGTTCCACAATTTTATCTATGAATTTAATAATTGTTTTCTTATAAGGAATATTTATTTGCAAAGTATGGGCTAACATCATGTAAAACAATTATATAGGTAATATAAATATCTTGAGCTAATATTTATTATCCAAATGCCATGAGATGGTCAATTTGACATGTAGTGAGAAAGGAAGTAACGAGAAGGAACAAAAAGTATGCAAGGTAAAGGGTAGAAAAGTGTAGAAAATTCATAGGTGAAAAAAGTTACACAACATTTAGTCATTGTTATTACCTAGGGTGGGTGAATCATAAGTTTAGGTTGAAGGAACGAATGAAAATACAATAAAATTACCCATGCCCGGATTTGGGCTCAAGGGCCTGCCATATAAATACTAATCTACTGGATGGCAATAAGTAAGTATCGGCATCTCACACTTGACATAACAATTGCTAAAGCTAAAAACATAAATATAGAGAATAGTTATTTTATGCCAGATGAACTGTGTACAAACCTTCTAGAACTACCAGTTGTATAGACCTGTTCATTAACCCAATAAATGAATTCGATTTTTAGTTGGTTAATGTGGCATACCTATTCTATAAGAATTATTTCACAAAAAAACACCTAAAAAGTTCAAATATATCCTTATATATGGATCAACAATAACACAACTGAGGTAAGCTCCATGTTATTTGAATGTGGGTTGCCTCACTTGTGCTATTGTTGATCCATTTAATGTCTCATACAAGTGAGGTAAGCTCTATATTATTCGAATGTGGGTTGCCTCACTTGTGCTACTGTTGATCCATATATATCTAACTTAAATTTTAAATGGAAACTTTCACCTTTTTGAGGAATGGAGGTGGTGGCAGCATGATTATCAGTATGTGACCTGACCTCAGTGGATCAGCTTAGTTACTGATAGCCATGTGAAAGTTTTTATTTCCACTTTAGATTGGAATATATTTTATAAATTTTTAAATTAGATTTATATTTTCTAGATTTTTTAAGTATCTAAACTTCATCCAATTATCATGCATTAGAAAATAGAACTCAATTCTGATGTATATATTTACAGGTTTTCTTGTTGATAGTTCACCAATAATTGGACAAACAAATTAATCTTCTAGTCAACCTCAAAATGTTTAATGTCATTAGTTACATATTTATAAATGTTGTTTTTTAATGTAAAAAATTGGTGGTGATTATCATCGAAAATCTAAAAGTGAAGATGTACAGTTTGAGACATTCCGACCCATCTTATTAATTGATATATGAAGAATAAATAGATTGAGGGTTGTCAATTGTTTTAAAAGTTGAGGGTTGTAAATTGTTTTAAAAGTTGAGGGTTGTAAATTGTTTTAAAAGTGACAAAAATTAAAAAGTATCTCGAAATACAGGTGGTCAATGTCACCAATCCAGACCATTATATCAAGTTCGGTTGTCCATCAATTCACGCAATGAGAAATTGTTGAATTAAAGTCTTATGCAATGTTACCGATTGTTAGAATCTATTTTATAGAATTTATGTCTTAAAAAGAATTTATTAAAACCTATTTTCCAGAACATGTCGTAAAAATAATTTGTTAAAACCCATTTTACAGAACATGCCGTAAAAGAATTTATTTAAATATTTCAGCACAACCACAAATGAATAATTTGCATTTGAGCTTTATATTTATTTTTCCAGGAATGTTCATAATTTTTAAGTAAAAAATGAAATTAAACATGACAAAAATTCGAACCAAATACGAAACAATGAATGTTGGGAATTTTATGTCTGTAAAATTTATTTTATATACCTGTTGTGTTGATTTGCTTTAAGTGATGAAATATTTTAGGTGAAGCACATTTACTATGTCTTATATAAATGCATAATTGTAAATAACAATTTGAAATATTTACATAAAATCTTAGTAATGCTCATTGAATATTTGTATTTTTGAAGTTTCAAGAACTCATTTAGAGCTTTATTTTTATAGTAGAATTAACAAAGGAAATTGAAAAAGACAATAAATATTACATATAAGCGAACAATTTCAGAGGACATTAAACGGTCACATGTAAAACACAAAGTTTAAACGCACACACGCCAATGACACCAAAAAAGCCGTCATTAACAAACAGGGTGGCAATAAATTCTATTTTGTTGCCAAACAAGCCGTACATTTCTAGGAAAAAGCCAATAATATAAAATAAATAAATCAGTCAACAAAAATTTGAGAGAATTTTGATCGTTGGATCGAAATTGGGATTTTACACTTACTGAAGTTGACTGACTTAGATTTGTTTTCGAATCTGTATTTGCAATTGATTCGGTGCTTGAATGATGATTTTCTAAGTTATTATTAATCTGAAAAATGTGTTCAATTTTAGCAAAACATTTTTTTTTTAATTTTGTAGACGAGACAAAAAATATTTTGGCCGTAATTAATGGATGGAGGATCATAAAGCCCATTTCTAGTGTTATTATAGGCCTTGCACCAGAACAAAAATTATTTCACGATATTTGAACATAGTTCACTGCACTGAGAACAACAAATGATTTGTTAGTAAATTTATTTTCTTAAATAAAAACAAATAAAAAAAACTTCAAGTATCATTTTCTAAATAGATTTACTTGTAACTTATAACAACAAATTTTGTTAAATTAACAAGAGATATTTCCTAAAAACATTTTGCGATTTCTTAATATTCTATGATTATTCAATTATTTAACCTTTAAGTGGGCAAAGGCCCATAAGGGATGCTAAAAATGTATATTTTTGTAAGATTCTTCTGCCAAAAAATAACAAGTTTATTGTTCATTTCTACTAATTTTAAGAGTGCTATGATTAGTGGAAATGCAACAATAAACTTATCTGTTACGTTTTTGAGGCAGAAGAGTCTTATAAACATACATCCCTTACAGGTTTTTGCCTACTAAGGGGTTAATGTAATAAAAATGAATTAATTAGATCATATGATTACATTGATTTAAAAAAAAACATTTTAGTATAATCAAATTCATTGATGATAAAAAATTCTATTGTATTGACAATTTTCAAACTCAAAGATATTTTATATTGGGAAGAAAAACTTAATTTCCAACATTATGACAAAACCACTTACTTGAGATGGAGGTGGTAAGATACTGTTTATAACAGGCGATGAATTATGGTTTTCCACATTGTTGTTTACCTGAAAAAGCTAGAACTGTTATACCTGCTGAGATAGTATTGTATTAATCCCTTGTTTAGGGGCAGGGCAAGAAATAACTTTTGTTGTTCAAAAAAAGTTCTCTAAGCATTATTAATTAGAATGACAAAATAAACAAGATTTGCAGATCAAAAATTGAGTTAACTGTTCCAATGAATAAATAAAATATGACACCTAAGCCTTCATTTCACCTCTGGCTCACATTTAAGGAACACCAGATGCTGTTCATATTTCAGATGGTGAATGTGCCATAGTTTATAGTCTGGTTCATTAAGACCTAATTACAAGCATTTCATTTTTTGAACTTTCATACTTGGCTTTATTATCTTAAGTATACCAGGATTGAAGTTTAAGAATTTAAATATATATTGGTGATAAGATAATTGATTCTAAAATTATAATAATTATTTAGTGACAACTTCATAAAATTTCACATGGTGTGCCATCATACTTTAATGTTAACTTCAATAACTTTAATAGATTGTCAAATAAAATACTGACTTGTGGTGTTATTGGAGAAGATGGTCTTGAATTTGTGGTGTCTGTCAAGGATTTCTTTGGGGTGTTCACTCCTGTTGTGTTTGAAGAAGCCAAATCCTTTCTGGGATACTGAATCTTGCGTAAATCGAGTCGGTCTTCATCCACCCATTCATCGAGACGTTTGTTATCTGAGAATATATCAATTTCTTAATGGTATATTATTTCATACATAGATAACGATAAAGACATTCAAAGAAGGTTACATTTGCTAAGTTTTAATAATATTTCATTGAAATGTTCCTTTTTCTTTCAACTTTTCTTCCAGCATGAAGAAGATAAATGCACCATACTCATAAAGATGCATTGTTTATAGTTCTGTTTAAAAGAGTAAGGTGGTTTAAATATTAACATGGAAGGTACTTCAAGGGAGAAAGGTGGTTTAGAAAGTAAGGTGGATGGGACTTCAAGGAAGTAAGGTGGTTTAAATATTAAAGGGGAAAAAGTAGGTAGTTAAAATATTAAGGTTGAGAAGAGTATGAAGTGCAAAACAGTTGTCGATCCACCTTGATGACCCCTAAATGAGAAGATAGTTTTGCTTCACAGAGCGAACAAACATTTTTGTGATATTTGGAATATCACAAAGCTAATAAAAATATTTGTAGCATTATAAAGTGAATTAAAATGGAATCCAACTCACAATCGATGTAATGAATATAAAACCCGCGTTGGCCGTCACTTTTGTCACTGATGCTTATCACTTCTGCCAATGCTGAAAACAAAAAACAAATTTAAAGGAATGTTAAAATATAAAAAAATTGATTAAAAGTTACAGCAGTTTACAATTAAATTTTTAAGATGCAAATAATAACAATTTAAAAAAAAATATAGTTAAAAAGTAATAATTTTTAAAAAATTACAGTTAAGAAGTAATAACAATTTTAAAAAAATTACAGTTAAGAAGTAATAACAATTTTAAAAAATTACAGTTAAGAAGTAATTACAATTTTTAAAAAATTACAGTTAAGAAGTAATGACAATTTAAAAAAAATTACAGTTAAGAAGTAATAACAATTTTTTAAAAATTACAATTAAAAAGAAATAACAATTTTTAAAAAAAATACAGTTAAAAAGTAATTACAATTATAAATTAAAAGTTTGCAATATAAAATATTAGTAACTTATTCTCATGGTTTAATTAAATATGACATCAATCATTCGAGAAAATGAAAAAATTGTATATACATTATGCTACAATTTTCTATTAATTAATATGTTGCAACCTTTAATCTTTGAATTTATTTAAATGAGAATCTAAATTTTTATTCTGGAATGTTAATAAGAAAATGATCTTCAAAATTCGAAAACTTACGCCATTCATGGCTGGTGTTCATCAGGACTGGCAGCCGACATCCTTCTGTTACATTGGTCTGTCAAGAAACTTTAAGTTAATTAACTGAATAAATATTTATTTTCATTTTTAGGCATGGCAGACTTTTGACAAGAATTCATTTATGAAATGAAACAACAGATAGTTATGATTGTTGACAATAGAAAAATTCCTACATTTTTATTTTAAAGGATGTATTTTAAATGCATGTATGAGTTAGCTTAGATAAATTTCAGTAAACACAGTTAGGTTAGGCTAAGTTAGGTTAAGTCAGGTTAAGTCAGGTTAAGTTAGGTTAAGTTAGGTTAAGTTAGGTTAAGTTAGGTTAAGTTAGGTTAAGTTAGGCTAAGTTAGGCTAAGTTAGGCTAAGTTAGGCTAAGTTAGGCTAAGTTACGTTAAGTTACGTTAAGTTACGTTAAGTTACGTTAAGTTACGTTAAGTTACGTTAAGTTACG
>JARUHE010309290.1:0-12176 GCA_031471125.1 Archaeomysis grebnitzkii | reverse complement strand
ATAATCTTAACCTTTTTTATATTTGATTACCTTTATTAGCTTTTTTTATTAGTTTTAATTCTTTATCTTATTATTTCATTTCCTTCATTATTTTCTAAATTATTACATATGCTGTTTTTATTTTCTAATTAATTACCTATGCTGTTTTTATTTTATAATCTTAACCTTTTTTATATTTGATTACCTTTATTAGCTTTTTTTATTAGTTTTAATTCTTTATCTTATTATTTCTATTATTGGTTGTATTTTTAAATTGGTCATTTCTTATTTTATTGTTTGTATTGTTTTTGTTTTCTATATCTTCATTATTTTTTATTTCATAATCAATATTTTTGTATTATGTTTATTAGTTTTATATTGTTATATTTATTATTTATATACTATTTTAGTTATTTCTTGTATTATTATAGTTATCATCTTTGTATCTTGGCGTCTTTATTGTTTCGTATTTGATTATCTTTATTTGTTTTATTTTGTTGTATTTGTTTTTTTATATTGTATTTTTTAATTTTGCTTTGTTATCTGTATTGTTTTTTTATTTTATTTTCTTTATTTTTGTTTATCTTTTTGGTAACTTTTTGTTTATTATTTTCATTTTTTTCAATCTTATTACTTTATTATTTTTATATTTATCATTGTTATTTGTTTTGCTATCTTTATTAATTTGTATCATATTTGTTTTGTATTTTACTTGTTTTCTTATCTTTAATCATTTTTGTAATTTATTATCACCATTATTTTGCACTGGATTATCTTTACTTGTTTTATTTTGTTGTATTTGTTGTTTTATATTGTATTATCTTTTTTAATTTGTAATTTGTTAGCTTTGTTGTTATTTATTTTTGATCTTTATTGTTTTATATTAAATCATATGTGTTGTTTTTAATTTTATCTGTATTATTGTTATCTTTTTATCATGATTGTTTTTTATTTTGTTATCTTTATTGTTGTTTTTGTTTTAATTTTATTATCTTTATTACTTTTATTTTATTATCTGTATTACTTTTATTTTATTATCAATATTACGGTATTTCTTATATCATTATTTTTATTTATATTATTTTATATTATATTATATTATAAATTATAAATACTATAAATAAAGTATATTGTTGAAATCTTAATTAATAAAAAATATAATTTATGTAAGTACAAAAAAATGTTTAGAAATGTTGTTAATGTAAATGTCATAATGACAAAATATCCAAAACATTAAAATAAAATAAAGATAAAATTTTTTTTGATAACTGAGCTAGAACAAATTCATCTTGCACGTCACCAATTTTCATAAATATTTGTTTTTAAATATTTCGTGTAAAAAGACCCAAAATCAACTTATTGTTTAATTTGAGATTTGCTGATGCAGCATTCATCTTCAGGCAGCGTTCGTATCCACTCGGCCACCGTCTTTCATTATTATTATCATAATAAATTTTTTTCATTTGAAAATCTACTTAGGTATGATGTCGATAGTGTTCTTAGAACAAAAAATGTTCTGAAACTCTTCTCCTAATCGATTTTCCTATTATACTACCATATATGAATCAATAATAGCACAAGTGATGTAACCCACATTCAAATAACATTGAGCTTACCTCACTTGTGCTAGTGCCAATCCATATTAGTTTTCTATTAAAATTAATTGTTTTTGCCACGAGCTTCGTTTATTTTATTAAGTTTTTCATTCAATTAACATTGTATATATTTCGCGAAAAAAAAAATGTTTGGTTCCTTGTCTCGGTTGTTTTCTTTGTTTTTTGATTTTTTTTGCTACCAAATATTTACATACAGGCTAAAATTAATAATATAGGTCTAAAATTATTTTATAAATTCATTAATAAGACAAATCTTTGAAAAATTTCATATTGGCCCATGCATATTACAGGTTAAAATTAATAATACGGCTCTGTATTTTTTTGAGATTCATTGATAAGATAAATCTTTAAAACATTACATATTGGCCCATTTTATTAATTTCAGCTTGTATTTAAATATGTTAAAAGAAGAAAATAAAAAAAAAATTAAATAAGAAAAGAGATAAAACATTATTTTTTGTGGCAAGGTCAATTATTACAATAATGACCTGAAATTTTACTAGACCTCTTATTGTATCAAACATGATTGGAAAATAACTTGTGAGAACATTTGAGAAAAAAATGATGGCACAGCGCTCTAGTCCTGGGTACGAAGTTCGTCTGAAGATTATTGAACATCATTCGCATCGATTCGAACCTGTTTTAAGCTGTTAATTAAAAATTTAACGTGGTTATATTCCCTTAAAAGTCTATATGCTAAGCTTACCCTGACTTGAAGGAAGCGCCATATGTCTGATGCATATCCTTAGGGTACACGTCACTTGATGTGAATCGCTGAAGAGTATTCATTGAATATGCTCGAGGCTAAATCGAAGCTATAATTTTTATTATTGTAAAAGTATTTTTTTTTCGATTATTGTTACTTATACAGAAATATTTAGAACCTTACTTTAATTTTATAACCTACTGTATTGTTTATAACACACTTCATTTATATATTGTGCTGTATTTGTTTTATGACATACTGTTTTTTATACGCTATTGGGTTTTTCAAAATATATTGTATTTCTAAAGCCTATTGTGATTCTTTTAACCTATTATATTGTTTTATAGCAAACGGTATCTTTGTATAACCTACTGTATTTTTTAACAGTTCCTGTTGTTTTTAAAACAAACTATATCTTTCTATAGCCCACTAAATATTTTGAAATATACTTTATACTTGTATAACCTACTGTATCTGTGTATAACGTATTGTATGTTTTTATAAATAACATACTGTATTGTTTATAATCTACTGTATATTTTCATAACTTACAGTATCTTTTTGCGCCTATTGCCTTTTTAATATGTTAGCCTATTGTATTTTTTAGAACTTACTGTTTTTTAAAACCTTCTGTATTTTTTATAACGTAGTGTACTTTTTATAATCCAATTTAACTTTAGGTTATGAAATATATAATATTCTAAATGTTGTATATTTTTATAACCTAATATATTAATCTTTCACCGACAATATTTGCTTATATAAGGATCATTAATGCTTACAACTCGTCATCATTAAGTCAAAATGACTTACGATTTAGCTTTCCTTCATCATCATTCTTCAAAATGACTTGGCTGTTACTTTTCCCTCATCACAATGAGTTAAAATGACTTTTCAGTTATCTTTGCCTCATCATCATTGATTCAAATTTTTTATAACCTATTATATATTTTTATAACCTGTGTTTTTCATTACTTACTCTATTTTGTGTAACCTACTATATTTGTTTATATAACATATTATATTGTTTCATAACCTACTTTATTTTCCATAACCTACTTAATTTTTTACAGCCTACTAAATTTGTTTAACAGTTGTATCTTTTATAACAGACTGCATTTGTTTTTAACTTACTTATTAATATCTTCTCCTTTTCACAAGAGTATTATTAGGTTAAAATGACTTGTGAGTTACATTTGCTTCATCATCATTGAGTCAAATTTGGCCTCATCATCATTAACTCAAAATATAACAATTTTTTTTAGTTTCATAACATATTGTATTTTGTATAGCCTACTGTATACTTTAAAATCTTACTAGTTACGTACAGATCCACATGCAAAGTGTTTTTTTGCATGCATGTAGGTTTTTCTGCATGCATGCAGAAAAAAACACTTTGCATGTGCATCTGAACGAAACCTGTGTCGTTTTAGAATCAATTGTATCTTTTACGGTCTACTGAATCGTTTTATAGTTTATTGTATCTTTTTATACCTACTATAGTTGTTATAACTTACTGTGCTTTTTATAACCTACTGAAGTTGGTAAACCTTACTGTCTTCTTATAACTTGATGTGTTTGGTATAACGTACAGTCCTTTTATAACCTACTGTATTTCTTATAACCTACTCTATATATTTTTTGACCTAATGTATTTTTATAACCAATTATGTTTTTTATAATCTAGTGGTCTCATCATCACTGAATCAAAATGACTTGACTTGTCAGTTAGTCTTGCCTCATCATCATTTGGTCAAAACAACTTTTTAGATGGTTTTGCCTCATAATCATTGAACCAAAATGGCTTCTCAGTTAGTCTTGCCTCATTATCATTAAGTCAAAACGATTTTTCAGTTAGTTTTGCCTCATTATCATTGAGCCAAAATGGCTTCTCAGTTAGCCTTGCCTCATTATCATTGAGCCAAAATGGTTTCTCAGTTAGCCTTGCCTCATTATCATTGAGCCAAAATGGCTTCTCAGTTAGTCTTACCTCATCATCAATGAGTCAAAATGACTTGTTAAGTAACATTGCCTCATAATAAAATCTTTTTTTTTCTTTTTTACAGACCAGAAGATTTAATTAAGAAGATGGATGCTGCACAGGCAGACGACAAACCCAGATGGGGAGACTACGATGAGAAGAAAAAAATCCCATATTTAACCACTCTAATTTCTGAGGGAATGTAAGATATCAATTATTTACATGGAACCTAGTTTTATGAGTATTGACATATTTTAGTTAGAAATACATCAGATAATAATTAAACTCGCTACAAGATAGGCAAATTATTATTTTAGATTGTGGTCAAACTCGCTTATGTTTCGAAATTATTTGTTCTAACGTTTCTTCCATTTTCATTATCACAAGGATTGCTGTGAAGTAAACTTACTTTGATTTAAAAAGTGTTTGTGAATGTATTTAGAGTTCACAACTTTGAAATCTAGTTGTATTTGTATTGTAGTTTATTTTTATCTTTTATTTTACTTTTGCAAATTAAAATCACCTTTTCTGACTGTATTTTAATCTCATTTAACTGCAGTTAATAGGATGTTAAAACATGTTTTTCTATTTCTTATTCAATACTATTGGGCAGGTTATATGTAAGAAAGTAAATTCACCGACCAAATGTTAACAGAATCTTTTGATCTAAGACGGGCATCCATGCAAGTGCCAACTAGATTCAACGTAGATTCACTTTTTTGACAAACAAGAAAGATTGATTACAACCGGAACAAGTTGATTATCAAAATATAGTTTTGTATCAATCTGGAACCTTTTTTTATATTTAATAACTATTATAACAATAATAAATATTAAAACTGATGATAATTTTTTCTGGAAAAAAATGTTATTTTTAATTTTTGAATCATTTTAATGACGATGTTATAACAGATTCAAAATCATACATGATGAAATACATTTTTTTTCAGGTGGTTTGATGACACATTGAAGTTTAAACCATGCTATTTCCGAGACAAAATGTACGCACCAGAATATTTTATAAGAAATTATGAGAAGTACAAGCATCTTTTGTTCCATCCAAGATTAATACATACATCTAAATACAATGACATGATGAAAAGAATTGAAAATCATTGAAAAAGTGACTGTTTTATAAATAGTTTATAATATTTTGAAAACTAAATTACTAGTTCTTAACTACAACAAATTTTTGTTTCCACAATAAAAGGATTGTTTTTTTAAAGAAATGGATTTCATTTAAAAACAAAGTATGCTTCGGGGGGCAACCTACCTTCTTCAGCTGAAGAACATAAATATTTTTTTTCAAAAACAATCCTTTTATTGTGGTAACAAAACTATGTAATAGCTTATATGATTAATATACCTTTTGAGTGCTGTACTGTGATACTTGTTTATTTTAAACAATTCTTGAACAATATCCTTAGAAATTGTTTTGAGTTTATTGAATTGTCATTATTTTTAATCTAATCAAGAACATATCAGTGAATAAACTACTTACTTATTCGGATAACGGGTAATTGTATTTACATGTCTGCGAGCTACGCATGTTAGCTATCCTTAGTAGCATCTATCCCTAGTTAGTGGCTGATCCTTGTCTATTAGCCACGATTTAGTGGCTATTCTATGGCTCCCTTGGAAAAATAGGCAAGAATTAGCCATTGAAATCCTACTAGGGTATAACATTATTGAACTAAAAATAAAATAAAATTATTGTACCTTATGATCTTTTAATTTAAGCCAAAAAATGATTTCATTAACGCACACAGGTAGCAGGATTATAGTTATAAACTTAAATAAAATTGTTTTGTTGTTTACCTTATGTTGAAAGATTTACTTATTAATAAGACAAAACAAAAGTAATTGCCGTCAACAAATATTTAATTTAAAGACACAATTTAAAGTTCCCTTTAAAATGTGTTACTTTTTAAATAACTTTGTCCTAGTGGTGATTAACATGCCAACCAATCCACATTATTTGTATATTAATTGGTTAACATACAGTTAGATAAACATTCGGATCGAGATATTTAATTTCCAAGGAAATATTTTCAATTGGTTGGAGATAAATTCGCCATGTTTTGTCTATGCAATAGGAATATAATTAATAATCAACTGCCACTTATTCTTGTAAAGCGGGAGTTTAGACCACCATCCTTAAAAATGTTATCATGGATGGTGGTCTAAGCTCCCATCCTCCCCACTTCGTGGGGGGGGGGGACACAATAAAAACATGCTCTTAAGGGGGAGTTATCCATTTGTCGAAATTGATTCCTCCGAAATATCATTTTGTCGAAATATAATTCTTCGAAAAATTCTCTGATTGCAATTTCGACAAAATGATATTTCGACAAAATGATATTTCGCTAAAAATAATATTTCGCAGAAAACAATTTGATAAATTGACATTTCTGAGAAAGCAAGTTTTTGTAATGTAAATTATAAATATTAAATATTGCATTTATGAAAATATCAATCTGCCGAATTGTTTTCTTTGAAATATCAATTTGTCCAATTGTTTCCTCAGAAATATCATTTCATCGAATTGATTCCTCCGAAATGTCATTTTAGCGAATTGAATCTAGCGAAATATCTTTTTCAGAAATTGATTCCTCCAAAATGACCGCTCAAATTTCGTCTGCTAGTTAAAATCATTTATTTTTTTTAATTAACCTTGAACAAATGTATTTTTTGTTAAATTTATTTAATTTTTATTTGTCTTTTAATCAAGTAACTTTATTATTTATTTAATATGTCGATAAAAACATTGTTACGGCAGTAATTATAATAGTGTAAGATAACACGCCATTCCAAACCAAGAAAAGTTGAACGATATCACATTAATTTACACGGCATTCGAATACTCACTATATCGAAATTGGTTTCTCAGAATTTCATCCTCAGAAATATCATTTTAGCGAATTGTTTTCTCCAAAAAATCATTTCAGTAAATTGTTTTCTCCGAAATGTCATTTTAGCGAATTGATTTCTCCGAACTTTCATTTTAGTGAATTGATTTATTCGAAATATCATTTTAGCGAATATTTCTACAAATGCAATTTCGCTAAAATGAGATTTCGACAAATTGATATTTCTGAAGTTTCCATTTCGGAGAAATCAATTTCGCTAGATTCAATTCGCTAAAATGACATCTCGTAGGAAGTAATTCGATGAAATTATATTTCGGAGGAATCAGTTTCGACAAAGTAATATGGACCCAATTCAACTATTTTTTCTTTTAATAACTTACAAATTCAATGAAAACGAAAGTTAAAATGTTTCAGATCGACCTTTTTTAGAAATTCGCTTGATCAACGATCCAAAGAGAAAAAGAAACATCGTATTTCCATAAAAAGCCTCACCTGACTGGACCCATCGGCCAGTCCATATATATACAGGTCAGTGGGTATTTCATATTCAAAAGATAACCATTATTTATATTTTAGCTTTAGATTCTTACAGGAGGGATATATTTCGATTGATAACCATTGTGATATAAAAAATCACACGAATATGTTATTTTTGCCTAAAAACTAATTTGATTGAAAATTACAAATTTATGTACATTATATAGGCTAAGGTAATCCTGTATTAAAGTGAAATAATTTGGAAAATACATGTATACATTTATATGTATGGCAAATAAATAACTTTCATCCTATTAGGCCCAATATATTTTACTAGTAAACTATAATTTTCTTATAATTCAATATACGTCGTCTTTCCCATCGAAACAGTTTACAGACTGTGGAGAAATTTAAAAATTGAGACATCATTACTGTTTTTCGCAAACAGTTTGCGAACTCTTTCACCAAAAAAAACGAATTTTAAGGGATGTTTCAGATTCTAACAGTTTCAAAATGGAAACACAAAACTCAGAAAAAATTGAAATGAAACCCACTGCTTATGTAAACAAACTCCAATGAAAGTTAACTTTTAATTTTTCTTTTAAAAAATCAGTCTAAATATTAATTTATGAAAGTATTGATTGGATTTAGTAATCCTATTAAAATAATACAAAACATTTAAAAGTTTGTGAATTATGAAGAAGCTGACGGCAACTGGAAAGTTGCCGTAATTGATAGATTTGATTTTTTTTTATTATTTTCTTTAAAAATAGTTTATAACCTATGTATATATACATTAACTTGTTTATTAACAATCTATAGAAATGTTAAAAAAAATATCGCCATAAAACATGCAACATTCAATGTTTACATTATGGAATCAAATTATATTTTTTTATTTTTGTTAACATATTTTTTTATTTAACAGGAATGGCTTTATATATAATTTTAAACAATTTTGTCCGGAATAATTTGTTTTTGTAAAATGAATACTTATTGAAATAATAGGTTTTTAAATCTTGGTTAACCACAATTTAGTGGAATTATGAAAAAAAACAAATTTTAATTTTTGTTTTACATATATTTTTATTGAACAGGAATGGCTTATATATAATATTGTCCTGAATAATTTCTTTGTAAAATGATTGTTCATTGATGTAATAGGTTTTCAAATGTTGGGTAGGCACCACTTAGTAGATATTCGAAAACAACATTTTATTTTTATTTTTGTTTTACAGATTATTTTATTGAACAGGAATGGCTTTATATATAATTCTGAATAATATTGTCCAGAATATTTTTTTTTATAAAATTAATATTTATTTAAATGAAAGATTTTGAAATTGTCACCATCGTCACAAATTCAGTTTATATTCACAAAGTTTTTTTTAGCTGACGTTATGTAATCAAAATCCAT
This sequence comes from Archaeomysis grebnitzkii, assembly GCA_031471125.1. Classification (NCBI taxonomy): domain Eukaryota; kingdom Metazoa; phylum Arthropoda; class Malacostraca; order Mysida; family Mysidae; genus Archaeomysis; species Archaeomysis grebnitzkii. The sequence continues at coordinate 3,130 of JARUHE010309290.1, read as the reverse complement.
AGTTTTGAAAACAGAGAAATATATTTAAAAATATAGAAATTCCACCAAAATTGAAAAGTCAGAGATTTTCACCATTGTGTTCTTTTTTTTTTAAAAACGACCAAAGAAAGTGTAACACGCTTTGCTTACATATTTTTTTTTGTTATTCTCAATTAAAGTTTCAAAGAAAAGAGTAGATAAATCATTAAAGTGAAATGGCCAACAAGGGCCCAACAAACCGTTAAAACGAGAATGAACTTCTACATTTAAACTTCCTGCGAGATGGAAACCCAAACCCCAAGGGTGAAATCATCACTACTTAAGGAAGACAAAATAGATAGTACCTTCCTGAGCAGTGTTTTATTTATTTATTGGCGAGATTGGCAAATTTAAGAAAATTATTTATTTTAATTTTAAGATTTTATGTATTTAGATATTAATTTTAGGATGTTAACTTTAAGATGTAATGATGCTTTTATAGATCAGTCAGTAGTTTGTTCTGGAAATATTAACCTCAATACCATATTCAAATCATTTTTTTTATAAATGACTTATATTTTTGCAGAATTATATACTTTAACATGTTTGAATTTCTTTAACGACCAAAATTTTCTGGTCAATAATTAAGTTAAATTTATTAAACACCCAGTCACCTATTTTCTTTTATAAAGTTCAAAGACTGGAATTTATTTATTTGGAGGTTAATATTAATTTGATAGAAATTGCTTATATTGTTAATATCCAAGAATAAGTTGTTTTAGTTTCAAATAAACCCTGAATAAACCTACATATAATATAATTATTACAAAATTTATTTTATTAAATTTTCTAATCTAGAAATTATTTGTCTATTATATTTATACAGTCATCATAGTTATAATTTTAATTTACAAGTTAAATTTTTTTTTGTTGTATAGACAAGATAAGATAAAAGATAAAAACCTTCTACCTTAAAGAAGGTCACAGACTCACAACTTTTATTATTTTTACTTAGTTCATTTATAATCTTTGTTGAGTAATTCCATCAGGTTAATAATGTTTTGTTATCATTAATGTTAAAAGGTAACTAGAATCATTCTCTTTGAGAGTTTTCCTGCCAGTCAATCTATTCCTCCAGGGAACTGCCTGAACTCAGTTATCTACCAAAATAAATGGAAAACTCCCATTGAGATATATTTCTGTCATTAATATTATTAACTTAAGGTTTATAACTCATTTCTCAATTTTCTCTTATTAAGTTTGAAAAGGTTCTGGATTAATGATTTTCCAAAGAGTCTACTGCCAGAACGCCTTTCAGAAATCTTGGTTAGGCACCACTTAGTAGAATTATGAAAAACAAAAGATTTTCAAATTTTTGTTTTACATACTTTTATTGAACATGAATGCTTTATATATAATTCTGAACAATATTGTCCAGAATATTTTTTTAAAAAATGTATATTCATTGAAATAATAGGTTTTGAAATTTTGGTTAGCAATCATTTAGTAGAATTATGTAAAAAAAATTGTTTAGTTTTTTTTATAGATTTTTCATTGAGCAGGAATGGCTTTATATATAATATTGTTTTTGTTAAATGAATATTTATTGAAATAAAAGGTTAGGCACAACTTAGTAGAATTATGGAAAAAATAGATTTTTTAGATTTTGTTTTACATATTTATTTATTGAACAGGAATGAATTTATATATAATTCTGAACAATATTGTCCTGAATACTTTTTTGTAAAATGAATATTTATTGAAATAATGGGTTTTTAAATCTTGGTCAGGCACAACTTATAAGAATTATGAAAAAAAATTTATGTTTTTGTTTTACATATTTTTTATTGAACAGGAATGGCTTTATATATAATTCTGAATAATATTGTCCAGAATATTTTTTTTGTTGTAAAATCAATGTATACTTAAATAATTTTTAAAAAAATCTTTGTAGGCACCACTTAGTAGAATTATGAAAAGATATATTTTTTAAATTTTTGTTTTAGAGATTTTACAGCTTTATGTAAAATTCTAAATATTTTTTTTTGTAAAATGAATATTTATTTAAATAAAATGTTTTAAAATATTTTTTTGCAACACTTACTAGAATTATGAAAAAACATACTTTTTTAATTTTTGTTTTACAGATTTTACTGCTTTATATACAATTCTAAACAATATTGTCCTGAATAATTTTCTTTTGTAAAATGAATATTTATTTAAGTAAAAGGTTTTAAAATCTTTGTTAGGCACCACTTAGTAGAATTATGAAAAAAATATTTTATTTTTATTTTTTTATACAGATTTTTACAGCTTTAATTGTACAATTCTAACTATATTGTCCAGATTTTTTTTTTGTAAAATGAATATTTATTGAAATAATAGGTTCTCAAATCTTGGTTAAGCACAACTTAATAGAATTATGAAAAAAACTATTTTTTTATAATTTTGTTTTACAGATTTTTCTATTGACAATGAAAGGCTTTATATATAATTCTGAACAATATTGTCCTAAATTATATTTTTGTAAAGTGAATATTTGTTGAAATAATAGGCTTTCAAGTCTCCATTAGGGACAATTTAGTAGAATCATGAAAAAAATATATTTTTTATTTGTATATATATATATATATATATATACATATATATAGCCTATATTTAGTAATGTTGTTGTTTTAACAACTTTAACTCGATCACAGCCTTAATTCGTTTATGAATTTCTTCGTGCTTGTTTCAACTAAAATTAAGCAAGTCTTTAAATATAAAATTTAAAGTACACGAGAAAGTCAAATTTGGATAAAAATTTGGAATCATTTATCTATTTCGAAATATGTGATCATTTCGATAGACGGAACCTGTAGGGAGAAATTTTACAGGGGTGCCAGCAAATGTATCCCTCACCAAAACGAGCTAAACTAGCATTTATAAGAGTAAGTCCATAGTTAATGCATGTAAACGATTCATGTGTTGTAAAAATTTTAGTCACTTTCGTGTCTGAGAAACCAAAAACATATATTTTTAAAATCACAATTAACTTGAACATGTAATTTAGAAGTTTTCGAGCAGAAATATGAATACATATATTAACAATGATAAATCACTCTCTGGTGAACACTAGTTTACGATTTTGCGGGCATTAATGTGAAGGAAATCTTTAACCTGCTGCCCTCGG
>JARUHE010309279.1:0-12177 GCA_031471125.1 Archaeomysis grebnitzkii | reverse complement strand
ACCGAAATATTTGGAAATAAACTTATCCTCGCGAATGTGTGTTTTTGTTTATAACAAGAAACTTGAAAGTTTTTCAATAATATATCTTTTAATATGTCGCATTTACTCGTGCTTGTTTTTCATTGATTTTGTAGTTCTTTGTATTTATAAATTGGTTTTGGTATATATGATTCCACATGGGAAAACTGATTATTTTTAGGTCTGGTGCTTCAAAAAATGAGTGAAAGCAGCATTTTGTCTGTACTGAAAATTTTGGAAGAGATGCTCTCGTGGGATGATTGGGAAACCAGACACGGTGGTTTGCTTGGCATGAAATACATTCTTGCAGTCTGTGATGTCGACAGAGAAAAGCTAATTGCCAGGTCATATGATTATATATTCAAAGGTAAACTTTCTCTTTTTTTTGTTATTTTCTAATGTGAATAAATAAATCTTTCCATATGGTGAGGTTCATCTTGGCCAAGCAAGTGAAAGTTTTCTGACATGTGAAGTATGTTTTAAGTTTTTTTGTGCAGACATAAGGCACCACTCTACGGGTTGCTCTTCGTTGTTGTTGGAGATTTGTGAACTTGATTTTTTTTTTTCAAAGTAAACTAAACCATTTTTAGTAAGTCTGTTGTGAAATAACAGAAATTAGCTAATGTGATCGCCCTTTCGTAGTTCTGTAGGCATTGTGTACACCCTTCATTGATTGATTTATACTTTTTTTTGAAGCTGTACAACAATGTTTGTTCAATAAAGATTACTTGTATGGGTATTCTGACAAATATACATTAATTATTTGTCGATTTAATTGAAATATTTCGATTTTATTGAAAACTTTTTTTCAACTTAAAAAATTTTCTTCGGTAAAGTTTTTTACCAAGCTTATTGTAAGTTTATTTAATGCTCTACAACAAAGTTTGCTTAACAACATTTGTTTGTTTGGGGATTCTGATCAATATGCACTAATTACTAATTTCAACTCTGAAAATGTTCTTGCTTAAAGTTTTTTATCAAGCTCATTGTGTGTTTATTTGAAGCTATACAACAAAATTTGTTTGTATTGGGCATTCTAACCAATATGCACTGTATATTTTTTAATTTAATTGCAAATTTTTATTTTAATGAAAACCATTTTTTTTCAACTCTGAAAATTTTCTTGCTTAGAGTTTTTTCAAGTTCATTGTGAGTTTATTTGAAGTTATACAACATTTATATGCAATAATTGTTAATGAGAATGATATGAGGCATTTTAACAGTTTGGTTTATTGATTACTAGTTCAAACAGACTTGTTCAACATCATGTTAGCGCTACAGTGTTGCATTTTCAAGTAGTTTGTTATGGAAAGCTGTATCCATGTTTATAAAGTTTTTGATCATTATTTATTTCATTGAATTAACCAAAGTAATGGTTGTAGATGTCAACGGCCTTGGCCGCGTTGAAACACCGCTTCCCGTATGATAGCGAAGTTAAGCAACGTTGGGTCTGGTTAGTACTTGGATGGGTGACCGTCTGGGAACAGCGCTCTTTGCCATTGTAGCTAATGTGCTGTATAAAAAAAATGGTTGTAGATCTATCAAGTAACAAAAATAATAATCAATTTTAATGTAAATAAGCCTCGCCATTTTGAAGAAAGTAATAATAATAAAAATCTTCACAATTTTGAAGGTCTGACGGATGATGTTGACGACGTCGTTGCCGAAGCTGCTTCCTGCCTCGTTCCAATCTCGGATGATTTGATAAAATATTTGCCTGCGGAAAAACTCGTCGAACTCGTCTCGACTCTGTGGGACTCGCTGCTGGACATAGACGACCTGACCGCTTCTACCAATTCTATTTTACTGCTCTTGTCCAAGATGATTTCACATCCAAACTCTAATAAAATGTACGTTTCACAGTCTCGCATCTACAAAAATTATAAGATTCTGAATAATTGCAAGTTGCAGTGCTGAACCTAACTCTTTAATTCATTCAATTAACTTAAAACTATTTTATATTGTACTTGGATCTTGCACCTCTAGAAATATATTGCTTAATTTTAGTACAAGCATCTTGCCATTGTCAAATATGTATTATAAAAACCCTTTTTTAATTTCATAACTCTTCTTTTCAGTACTAGAAATTGTTTATCAAGCTTCGTTTGTCGACTGTGGCCATTTTTTTACCATAATAATGTATCTGTGAGAAGGTCGTCTCTGAAAACTTTAGCTATCTTAACAGCTCAACCAGTAATAGAACTTTCCAAATGTGATACAATTTCTTCAAGCAATAATTTAACAAGTGATAGCTTAGATATAAAAATGGAAGCTAGCAATAATTTAACAAATGATAGCTTGGATATAAAAATGGAAGCTAGCAATAATTTAACAAGTAATAGCTTAGATATAAAAATGGAAGCTAGCAGTAAATTACCAAGTGATAGCTTAAACTTAAAACTGGAAGCTGGCAGTAAATTATCAAGTGATAGCTTAAACTTAAAACAGAAAGAGGAAGCTAGCAGTAAATTATCAAGTGATAGCTTAAACTTAAAAGTGGACGCTGGCAGTAAATTACCAAATGATAGCTTGAATGTAAAAATGGAAACTGATACACAAGGAAGCTTAGAAAACTGTGATAGTACAAATGAACAAAATAGTAGTGATAGTCTTACCATTGAAAATGATGTACATGTAAACATGAATGAAAATTCAGATGTGTTGAAAAATGCCAAAGATAATGCACTCAATGGAACCACCTTGAGTGCCAGTGTCGACTCCGAAGAGAAAATCTGGTTGAGTAATATTTTGCAGGCTTTATTGATCCACATATACCAAAGATCTCTGTTGGAATCGTCGAGTAATAGTCTTGATCTAGTCATTACAATTTGGATGCAAATTCTTCAAATTGTGCCATTAAGTGATTTGCTTTTGGCAGTTTGTCCCAAGATTGCAAATTGGTTATGTTTTTTAATGGTCAGTAATAAACAGTCTTTAGACAGCCAATCTTTGCTAATAGCTCATCACACAAGTTCAAATAGTTCTTTAAAAAAGCATTCGTCTCTAACCGACCATGCAACAGAAAATAGAATGGACACCAAATATTATTTTGGCGGACTTTCTTCTAGTGGTGAAGTTCAAGATAAAATGGACATTGTGATAAAGTGCAAGCTGACTGCAGCCAAGCTTTTAGGATACCTTTCTCACTATATCACAAAACCGATGCCGGGTGTTGCATACAGTGAGACGGACCAACCAATAACTTGTTACACCAATTTGCTCACCTGCTACCTTTCATCCAGATCGGCCTTGCAGAGAATTGGAGCTGGAATTGTTGTGCGGGAATGGGCTTCTCAATGGCCTCAGACCGACTGTCCTCCTGTGCTGAAAGAAGCTCTCCATCGGTGCTTGACGGAGATTGTCTATTACGATGAAATTGCAATCTCCTTCACGAGGTTGCAACAAGATGTCAAAGATTTCATTGCCTTGATGAAACATTACAAATTAGAAGTGAAGGAAATTTTCTCTTCGGCAGTGTTGACATTGGAACAAATTGAATGTCTTAGTAAAGTGGAAGCTCCTCTTCTGTTCAATACAATTAAACTCCGACAGAAGGTGTTTGACAACCTGGAGGGTCGAAGGAGAGCTATTCTGTCAAGTGTTACTCAAACCTCGGCTGATCAACAAAACTTGTTGATATCCACTCAAGCAATATTGGCTGGAGCTTGTATTTGGTTCAAAATTTTACCTGAGAAACTTAACCCAGTTATTAAACCCTTGATGGATAGTATAAAAAAAGAGAAAACTGAACAATTTCAACTAAAAAGTGCCAATGATTTGACTTATTTGCTCAAGCTTTGTATAAACAGAGATCCTAGTCCGAATAGTAAGATCTTGAAAAATCTTGCCAATTTCTTGTGCATTGATAAAGAATACACACCTCACATTGAGGATCAAACCGATGCCAATAAATTCACTGAAATATACACAGTTTCATTGATAAATAAAATGACAGAGAAAAAAACAAATAAAGATGCGAGTAAAATCATATATTACAAGAGTAATGCAACTGATGAACGAGATGAATTGACGGCAGAACATACAATTCAACGGAGAGGTTGTATTACTGCATTCAAAACTATAGCCGAATATTTTGGCAAAACCATCCCAGAAGAACTACCTCATTTGTGGCACTTGACCATTAGTCCAATTACCAAGGTACCTGAAATCCATTCTAATCCTGATGTAGAATCCCAAGAATTAGTCAATTGGCTTCAACTTCTGGAAGTGTTGATTCCAGTTTTGCATCAAGATTTGGTAATAAAGATCATTGCTTTGTTGTCTAAGCTTGAAACATGGTTATACCATAAATATAGTGCCGTCAGACACATGACATCGAGGGTAATGGCTGAATTGTCATCTGTAGACCCAGTGACTGTAATTAGTCACGTTGTGGCCAATATTCTTCCACTTTTCAATCACATCGATAATGACCATGAAAGGCAAGGAGCAGTTGAATGTATAAACTGTATTATTGACAAATTAGGATTTAGAATTGTGCCTTATATTGTACTTTTAATTGTGCCTTTACTAGGACGTAATGGCGATCCAAATAAATGTATTCGTTTGTTATCGACAAGATGCTTTGCCTCACTACTCCGCCTACTTCCTTTAGAAGGCGGTGTGCCAGATCCACCCACTTTGAATGTATATTTGATTGAAAAGAAGCAGGAAGAAAGATTATTTCTGGACCAATTGATGAGTTTGAATAAAACTGAAACTTACGACATTCCTATTCCTATTAAAGCTGAGTTGAGATCTTACCAACAAGAAGGTGTCAACTGGCTCGCATTCTTGAGCCGGTACCAACTTCATGGTATATTGTGTGATGATATGGGCTTGGGTAAAACCTTGCAGTCAATATGCATTCTTGCAGGAGAGCATTACAAGTTAGGAGTAAAAGGTAATAGAAAAATGCAATCCCTTGTCATCTGTCCACCCACATTAACTGGCCATTGGGTATATGAAATCCAAAAGTTTGTGAGTGGAAAATATCTGAATCCATTGCACTATACTGGCACACCACCTGAAAGGATTAAGTTGCGACAGTTTTTCCCGCATCACAATTTGATTGTTGCATCCTATGATATAGTGAGAAATGAAATCGACTACTTCTCTACAATCCGATGGAACTACGTTGTGTTGGATGAAGGGCACATCATAAAAAACGGGAAGACAAAATCATCTAAAGCTATTAAACAGCTTATAGCGAATCATAGATTAATTCTAACTGGGACACCAATTCAAAACAATGTTTTAGAGTTGTGGTCATTGTTTGATTTTCTCATTCCAGGATTTCTTGGCACAGAAAAACAGTTCATTGCTCAATACTCCAAACCAATTCTTCAATCAAGAGATCCAAAAAGCACGAGCCAAGAACAAGAAGCTGGCGTGCTAGCAATGGAATCTTTACACAGACAAGTCTTGCCTTTCATCCTTCGCCGTATAAAAGCAGATGTCCTCAAAGATTTGCCTCCAAAGATAACTCAAGATTACTATTGTGAATTGAGTCCGTTACAAAAACAACTTTACGAAGATTTTGCTCGGTCACGTGCAAAACGAAGCATCGATAACACAATCGGCCACACAGAAATATTTGAGGAAACTGCTGCACCAATCAAACCTCAGACTCACATATTCCAAGCATTGCAATATCTTAGAAGAGTTTGCAACCATCCAAAATTAGTTGTGAACCCACAGCATCCAGAGTACAACAAAATAGTCTGTCAAATGAAAGAACAGAACACATCATTTGATGATATTCACCATTCGGCTAAACTTCCTGCTCTGAAACAGCTGTTGTTGGATTGTGGAATTGGTGTTACGAGTGACATGCCATCCGTTATGTCTCAACACCGAGCTCTAATCTTCTGTCAACTGAAGGGCATGCTGGACATCATTGAGAAAGACCTTCTCAAAAAGCATCTTCCATCGGTTACTTACATGAGGCTGGATGGATCTGTTCCTGCTGGATCAAGGCATAGTCTTGTTCAAAAATTCAACAGTGATCCGTCAATAGATTTGTTCCTTTTGACTACTCAAGTTGGAGGCTTGGGGTTGAATCTAACCGGGGCTGATACCGTGAGTGGAGTTTAATCTTTTTTATGCAATTTTTTAATATACAATTCATTTAAAGTTTTACATCTTTTGCATTCATTACAAATATTTATAAAAAAATATCTATTTTTTTAGGTAATATTTGTGGAACACGATTGGAATCCAATGAGAGATTTACAAGCAATGGATCGTGCCCATCGTATTGGACAGAAGAAAGTTGTGAATGTTTATCGATTAATAACCAGCAATACATTGGAAGAGAAAATTATGTCGTAAGTATATTTTTATTTGAGGCCGTTTTATGGGGATGTCACCATGCAAAGTTTTATAAGATTAATCAATGTTGCTTATATCGACCTAATTAACAATGATAAATATGTAAATCCACTTTTCTTGTTGTTTTTTAGCTGTGAACTTTGCATCACATATTAACAAATTTTTGCAAGTGTAAAAACAATTTTGTTATTTAAATAAATTTTACAGGTTACAAAAGTTCAAAATGATGACGGCAAACACGGTAATCAGTCAAGAAAATGCGAGTATGTTTAGTATGGAGACTGATAAGGTATGTTAACAATTTGACTTTGAAAATTTCCATAAATTCAAATTGAAAAGTAAAAGGTTTGCAATAACTTGTGATTTTACAACTCTGATCCAGTTGATATATTACACAGGCACTAATTGCTTAGAGCTATTCCACTAAATCTGTTCAAAAAAATTCATTTTGTCGAGCATGCCTGAGCCGAAGCTCCACTAAGATTTTACTTTTCTGTCGTCGGCATGGTAGTTGTATCCAAAATATTGAAGTAAAACATTCAAGTTTTGTGTTTGTTGACTTACAGTTGTCATTTACATCTTACATGATCCTGGAAGCAATTCGAAAGGCGATAGGGTCGTGCAGCTGTGAAATTTACATCTTAAATCTACAGTTATGAAGTTACATTGATAATGAAAGTGTTATTTATTTTTAACTTGTAATTATTGAGACAAAATGGTTTTATGAAAAAATAGTATGGAGAGAGCTACATTTATATATTAGAGTGAAACATTCAAGTTTTTTGTTTGTTGACCTACATTAAAAATTCCCAAGTGATTTTTTTTGAGAAATGTAATTATTATTGAAGTATAAGGATTTTTGTTGAGCTTGCCAGAGGTGAGGCTATACTAAGGTGTTACTATTCTATTGTCTCTCTTGGCGACATGTTAGTTGTTTCCAAAATATTTAAATGTTTTGTTTGTTCATCTACAGTAATGATATATATATCAAATGAACAGTTAGGAAGTGATATTTTTGAAGAAAAAAAACTTATGTTTATTGAGATGTAGAGGTTTTTATGGAAAGCTTTTGTAGAGTTTTTTATCGAGCGAATGAAACGATTAAGACTTGGGTATTTCCCCGTCATCGTTGTCCGCACATTCAACAAAAGATTCAAGCTTTTCTGCATCAAAGTTTCAGCCATAAACATTCAATATGCATACAATAGAATGCAATAAAAAGTATGCCATGTCTTCCACAATCAAAATGTATTGAAAATACTCCAATATTGTAAATTTTCTTGATTTATTTCAAGTTCAAGCATGTTTGAAGTTTGAAAGTTGTAAATTTTTGTGAACCAAAGATGAAAATCTTGAAATTATTTAAATTTTTATCTCTCCAGTTATTGGATTTGTTTGTCCTGGATTCGGGCAGAAGAGAAGACCAGAACAGCCAGAGTGACGTGTCGGACTCTCTTCTCGGCATGAAAGGGTCGGGCGTGAAGAGCGTTCTCGAGACCTTGCCTGACTTGTGGGATGAATCTCAATACGAATCTGAATATAACCTCAGCAATTTCATGTCCTCATTAAAAAAATGATTCTCTATCATTCCATTTATTCAGAAAACTATTTTTTTATGTTTATTCTTTGCTTTATTTAATCTAACCATTTGAGGCCTGACTGATTGTTGCCATAAAGACTAGAACATGTTTAACTGGAGTTAATGTCAGATTTCAAAGGGTTAAACAATCCTTAATTTCTATGATCAAATCAATTGAATTTGTTACACGTGTAATTATATTTAAGTTATTTATTTTACATTATTTAAGATTCATTAGAATCGCGTTTCATATATCTTGTAAGTTCCAAGTAAATTAGAATTAGTAGAATTCAAATGCCAACAAATTTAATATTTGAACTGAATACCTGAAGGGTGCAGCACTGGGCATAACCTTCTGCTTATCAGAGACAAGAGATCTAGTATTCAATTTTGATTTTTGTTTATTTTTAATAAAATAGATGAAACCTTTTTGGTCTTTAATTTTAGAGAAATGTTTTCTCAATATAAATGAGATGTGTCGAGAGAAAAAAATTCAATACATATAAAAAATGTAAATCGGTGATTTATTAAGCTAAATGTTTTTGGGCTTGAGAATTTGTGTTAATTTGAAAGTAGACGAAACATTTCAAGCTGTTCATTTTGAATAAAATTGACAAGTAGTCCATATTAAATTATTTATTATAAAAACTTTAAAGTTGATTGAATGGGCTTTAGTTTGAAAAAAATTATTGGTTTAAATTAATTTCATATGCATTATGAATAACTTTAATTAATCTCTAAAATTATTTGAAATAGTCATGTTTTTTATTTTGTAGTCATGATGTGTAGGTATCTACGCTATAAAGCTGTAAGGTTTGGTTCTGTTCTGTTTTCATACATTAAGAAAAATGTTAGGCTGTGACAATGTACAGCCTCTAAACTACTACTGATTGTTGGGCGGAGGTGTATCTTTTTAGCACTTGGCACATTTTTGACAAAAATATTTTTTAGTTTTATTTTACATATATTGAATATGAACGGCTTTATATATAATTCTGAACAGCATTGTATAGATTATTTTGTAAAATCAATATTTATTGAAATAACGTTTTTAAATCTCTAAGTAGAATCCAGTTAGTATATTTGACACAAAAAAATAATTTACGAATTTTTTTATTGAATGTGAATGACTTAATATATAATTCTGAAAAGGTCTATTATTTAAAAAAGAATAAACTTTAGGCAAAATGCCCTTCAGGCATTCTGCCTTAGAATCTCCTGTTCTTTCCATAGAAATATATACTAGAAAGCAGATGTTCCATCCATCCAATATAAAACTTTTGGCCTAAATAAATGTACCATTTCCAATTTTCAAACCTTTATATCTAAGAAATGTTGGTTTTTCCCTTCAAAAAAATCTTCAATACGCCATTTACATTGAACAATGCGATCGAATTATAAATATTTATGATCAGGATTGTTGAGATATTAACCGATTAAAATTAAATTATTTTATTTCCTAAGCTTTATCAAAACTGCATTGGCCAATCAGAGAACAGATATGAAAAAGATGTATGACATTTCAGTTTGGTATCATATATTCTATGTTTATTTGGCTAACAACCATATGATAGTTTCATAAAATGTTCTGAATATGCAATAAAATTTAAATTCAACAAGTAGAAGCTTACCAGAAATTAGTTTTTCATTTTTAAAAAAAATTATGTAAATAACTTTCAAATTTGTTCATTATCTAATTGGTTAGTTTACCATGCATGATGAAATGAAGTCGTTAACTGGCTGGTGAAAATGTTCCAATAATATTTTAATATATTTCATGAAACATTTTAATGGGTGTCATTTCGACTCGCTCGCTTTCTAGTATATAATTCTATGGTTCTTTCATTTGTTTTAAATAAATTTTTCTCCAAACCTTCCAATACAAATCTAGGTTAACCATGGATTTCAATTTTTTATAAAATGTATGTTTTAATAAATAAATATTGATTTTAGAAAAATCTTTAGTGATACCAGTGTAGAATGTTATATTTTTTATTTTTATTTGAACAAACTTTTCTGTAAAATTAATATTTTGTTATTTTGAAAAAATGCAAATCATCCATTGCCAACAACAACAATCGGAGGTCACCTATATAAGCTGGTTTCTCAAACACAGCTTAATAATAGGTTTTTTAAAAAATCTGGTTGAAGACTACTTAACACAATGTTTTCAAAAAAGCTTGTTCTGATTTCATTTATATAAAGTGGTGTTTTTCATACTAGCACTCTGCCTCCATAGCTAATGTACTGCATAATATTCTATAATAAGAAAACATAAATCCCCCTCGATCACAGCCTAAGTAGTTAATGAATTTTCTCCTACTTGCTGTTTCTGTTTGATTCACAGCTAAATTTTCCTCTTAAGTGTTTGCTCATCTCTCATATTGAGTCTTATCTTGTATGCAATAAATAGCTATGAACTAAGTAATATATATCAGGTTATATAGAACTTATGACTACCCTCTTCTTTTTGTAGTTTTTATCCATAATGTGTAATTTGATAATTTTTCAAAAGAATGTTTATGTACTTTATAATTAAAAAATTTTGGCCATACTACTTTTATTCCTAATGTACATTGATATTATTATAATACACAAGTCACTTCAGTGCGTCGTAAAAGACAATTGAAATAAAATCCTATGGTTCTTATACCTATTCAGACCAGTTTTACAAAACAAAATTGGAACAAGTTCTTGACTCGGGGCCCTTACTATGTTGCCAGACATGAGGGACGTTACTCTTCATTTCGGACCATGAATAACCTACAAGATCCATGTTAGTGTATGAATATCCATCTTCTTGTCTAAGTGTTGTTTTTGTAGTTATTTAGTCAATTCTTTGATTTGAACTATTTTGAATTGCATCAATTTAAAATTGATAAATGTAGACACGTGATAATTAGTTTTGTCATTGCACAATTGAGTAACTTTCGTTCAAATAACATCGTTTAACTCACTTGTGCAATTGTTGGTCAAAATAAGGTTCTACTGCTTGCTCGGCGCTGCACACCAAAGCTTAAAATTCATGTTTTCGTCTATTATTTATTTTATATAATAAAAAAATGATTAAACAACATTGAAGCCCTAAATGTTAAATTTATTACTGGAAAATTAGGTAAGAATTTCTTGAATTTCAATCTTTTGGATGTGCATAGCTTATACATATTGGTAGCGCTTGATAGGCTTCTCTGTCGGCAGACCAAATCATTTGGTAGTGGTTGCGGTCGGAGCCCGCTTCAATCTAGCAAACTGTTGCCAATTTGCGCTACATTTCGGATTGCATCCGTTTTGTACAATCAAATTCTTCAACTTTCTAGACCCCTCAAGAAATTGTTATAAATTTAGGTAGGTAACGATCTTTACTGGTTACGGTCGGATGCGTATTTATCCAGTCAAAACTACAGATATGCATCTGTGGATCGTCGCATCCGTAGTGTTGACTAGACAAAAACGCATCCGACCGTAACTATTGTACATGTTGCAAGAGGTTACTGTCGGATGCTACTGCAGATGCGAAAATTTGCCGTTAAACCTGCAGATTTATAGACTTTGCATCCTATTATGCAACCGTGAATGGTTTACTGTGGTAAAAGTTATATCAGATTTGTACAAACAAATATTTTTTCATTTTATTGACATCCCAAGAAATTTTTATAAATTAATTTCGTTAGAATGGACGGTGAATGAAATAAATGTGGTTATTCAATGTTAAATAAGTTTTTAATACATAGGACAGTAGATTTTTATGAAATACCATTTATATGTAAATATATGTATCTGACAACGGCTAAATCCTACTTTAGACAAAATAATCAAATCTAGTAGCTTTATCAAGAAATTACTATCAATTTAGGGAGGTTTTTATTTCTTCAATGGCAACCTTTATTTGTGATTTATGTTCGGTAAGGCATGGTATAATAACACCAGGTAGATGCATAAGTTTTCTACGCGCATCTTTTTTATCCTGTGACGTCACATGGATTTTCTTACCTTGATGGGGCCAAAACCCCATCAGAAGCACGTAGAACCTCCAACCAGGACAACAGGGGACATTACAAGAGAACGACTTATGGTTGGCTAATGTGGTTCGACTCAAAGAATCAAGACAAAAACGGCTATCAAATCCAGAAAACTGCAGCAACAGACAACAGGGTTTTGGTACAACCGAAAAAAAAACATTCAACAACAAACAACCACTCCCCAACAAAACACAAACCAGAGCAAAACAAAACACAGCAACGGCCCAA
>JARUHE010309278.1:0-20927 GCA_031471125.1 Archaeomysis grebnitzkii | reverse complement strand
CTTTTTAATATTTACTTTTAGTTTAGAAATTTTTACTTGCTATATTCTTAATCAGCAGTTAGTTGGCTTTCATCTGGTATTTTTCAGCAGGATCATACAATTTCAAATTGGTCAAATATATTTTTGAAATTTTTTAGTGAAAAATTCACCATTTGACCCCACGCTCCATTTTACCCCGCACGACCTTAGACTAAATATTTATTTTTATTTTTATATTAAAGCAACAATCAACTAACATATGTGAAAATTATATGCATTAGGAATGATATATCTTGAATAAAAAGTTTTCTAATACTTGAGTTTATTGAAATAACTGTTTTTATGGTGTTTATGAGTTTCCACTTTTTTCAAACAATTTTATATGGAATTTTTGAATTCAGAGCAATGGTTTAATGTCTCTTCTATAAACCTTAAGGGTTTCATTATGTACTACTTTACCCTAAAGTTAGTAAAAATATAGGGTAAAATCCAAAATATTATTCATTCAAGAGACTTCAACTTTAAGATTGTGCTAAATCTAAATGCTACCACCCATAAAGTATGGTTACAATAAATAAATAAATAAATGCACACATCTAATTAGTTCCTATGCATCGAATTTCACCAAATCTATTTCTGTAATGTCCTTTACCCAAAGTATACATTTAATTCATTTTTCGAGTCCCTCTAATGCCACACCATTTGGGAAAACTGCCTCAAAATGGAGCTAATATCAACTGCTAGGCATAGCTAGGTGAGAAGATTTGTGTAAATTAATATATAAGGTCTCTTTGTCATTTATAGCTGTATAGGCATTTCATTCATTTTGTGTTTAAGAATACCAATCAATAGTTAAAGTTAGTTGTTATGCTGACAAAATCATACATAACACTTAATAGAAACTATTTGTTAATCAACTAACATTCTTATGACCCTGACTTCATTACTGATCATTTTTTGACTTGACCTTACTGGAAAAACATTTATATTTTCAGGAGGTGAAAAAAGTGAAGACTGGACAGTGTGTGCGAGGTGCGAGATGTATCGACCACCCAGAGCTCATCATTGTCGAATCTGTCAAAGGTGTATCCGAAGGATGGATCATCATTGCCCTTGGTTTGAGATTTGCTTTTTATGCAGAAAATAAATTTAATTTAAATGCTCTTTTGAAACATCCATGACTACAGCGACTTAATTTGTTTATATTTTGCTTAATAAAGATTTATTTTTTTCTTGTACTTGAATAGTTTATCTTTTTCAAGGATCAATAACTGTGTTGGTGAGTGGAATCAGAAATACTTTCTACAATTCTTAGCATTTGTTGGAATGATGTCTTGCTATGCTTTGAGTCTTATTGCCTACTCCTGGATTAAGGATTGTCCTCAATGTTCAAAGGAAATGATTGTTAAACAAGGAAGGCTGTAAGTATCGTTTTTTTTTTAGTTTTTTTTTTTTTTTTTTTATAGTTTTTTTAGGTTGGTACAAAGTCAAGCCTCTAGAAGTCACTGTTGATTGTTGGGGCGAATGCGGAGACATGTATTTTTTGTTTTGTAATTGTAAGATTTTACTTTTTTGCTATAAAATGTGATAAGCTCAAATGAATAATTCCAAATTACTAAATAAAATTACTTTTTGTTGACAAGAAACTGCATATTCAACTTCTTTAATATGTTTCTCATCTAATTATGAATGCCTTCAATTTACATGTCAAAAGATAGAAGATAAATTGATGGCCAAAATACAGAAATGTTGTTTGGAATAAATGTAATAAAATCCAATATTGAAAATAAATAAAAAAAAATTTCACATTAATCAAAAGCTTTCTATAATTTATGTATGACAGTCTTTTTGTCTTTTTCTTTTCCTTCTTCTTCTTCTTCTTCCCCAAGTCATAAAATGTCCATTTAACAAAGCTAAAAATTATGTGAAAATCTTAACACTGTTGATGATTAAATTAATTATTCTGCCAAAGTTTCTTCAAGTCAACAATTTTTGAAAAAAAATATTGCCCAAAGTCTACAATTCCACATTTGTCATTTATTTTGATGCTCTAAATATTTGGCTGTACTGCATTTGTGATAGTTAGAAAGACCTGAAATTAATTTAATGAGGAGAAAAGCTTATAATGTATTGTAAGGGTATCCATCTTATGGATATTGAATGGTTGCAAGAGATTTGAATGATTCAGTTCGTGGATTACTAGTTTTTTCATAAATATTTCTATGTTTTCATAATTTCAAATATTTAAGAAAATGTATTACAATCACAGGTTCCATAAGCAATGAGATGTTTTGATTCATAATTTAATGCCTATTATAAAGAACCAGTAGCATTTAATAACAATTATTTCCAATGTAAGTTATTGCAATAATTATTGAGATATAAATTTTTGTTTTCAGGCTTCATTCCGTTATATTATCCATGGAAAGTATTTTATTTGGATTATTTGTTATTGCTATCATGTGTGACCAACTGCAAGCCATTTTCACAGACGAAACTGCAGTTGAACAAGTGAGTTTTTGAGAATTCAATTTTATAAAATCTATTTCTGACATTTCTTTTACAATTTTTTGCCATTTCTTATCAAATATTTAAGTTTGGCTAATGATTAATCATAATAATCTCTCACAGACAGTTCATTTATATCTCGTGTGCTTTCATTGAATATGACATTGGTGATACATTTTCCAATACATTTAAACAACAAATAAAGTTGCCGGTCATCCACATATGACATTGGTGATACATTTAAACAACAAATAAAGTTGGTGGTCATCCACATATGACATTGGTGATACATTTAAACAACAAGTAAAGTTGCGGTCATCCACATATGACATTGGTGATACATTTAAACAACAAATAAAGTTGCGGTCATCCACATATCCTTGGACAGATGGTTGTGTTTTTCAACAATTTCTTGCAACTGATTAACTCTTTGATGCCTGTAGGGACAAAACGGTGACAATTGTAGGGTTATTTTCGATGCAAACTTCATTGTATTGTAGACCTTAGGGTAATAATAATTCAGGCATTAAAGGGTTAATGTAAAGTAAATAAACAATGGGACCAAGTTACTCCATGCAACTTTATTTGTCATTTAAATCCAACAATTCAGTATTAGGTTGTTCTTTCTCACTAATCAGTTGATGATAAATGATAACATTGCTATCGGGTCAGGGCAGCAACTGTCAAATTTGGGCAATGTTGATGTACCAATCAAAAATCTTGGCATAATTTTTGTTAAAGCCATGAACCTACATGAACACAATGTTTGCCGAAGAGCAAACTGTCATCTTATGAGAATAGAGCAACTTTGTAATTGTTTAGACATTAAAACAGCGTAAAATCTTGACTACTGCAATGTAAAAAATTTCAAAGAATTCAAAAATCGACTGCAAGGATCATTAAAAATGCCTGTAGATGTCAACACATTACACCAGTAACAAAGACTCTTGACATTGGCTTCCTATCAAGTTTCGAATCTTCTAACATTGAATAGACTGGCTCCTTCATATTTGTCTGATCTTCTTAAAGCTTGTCCCTTCTCACTCAGTGTGCTCCCGAGTCACAAATGTTCTTCAAGTCATTCGCATAAATAAATCATTTCATCACTTATGGAAGAGTCTTCATGATGATTCAAGAGTCTTATCCTATACTTAATATAACAAAAATTGAAAACTTATTTGACTTC
This sequence comes from Archaeomysis grebnitzkii, assembly GCA_031471125.1. Taxonomy (NCBI): domain Eukaryota; kingdom Metazoa; phylum Arthropoda; class Malacostraca; order Mysida; family Mysidae; genus Archaeomysis; species Archaeomysis grebnitzkii. The sequence continues at coordinate 17,254 of JARUHE010309278.1, read as the reverse complement.
AATTGTCTTTTTTAAATTTACGAGAGTCTTGTAAGGATATTGTTGCATTATAAAAAAAACAACTATTATCATAATAAAAGAAACAAATTGTATTATTCTGGTATTTTATTTTTATAGTCATAGCTAGATGTATTTTTGTCAAACTGAAAGCAAAGCTCTAAGTAGGTTTTATTTGTGTTGTAAATTTTTGTCTTAAGCAGTTTTAACCAGGGTGCTAAAAAAGATTTTTTTTCATTTTTAAGAGGATGTTCGTTTTTTAAGTTTTTATTACAGAAGAGTCACTTTGTGCTAATTTTTGAGTTAAAGAAGACGAAAAAAACTTCGAGGACAAAAAACCCTGGATTTTAGCACCATGGTCTTAACTATTTGATTTCTATAGAATTGTTAATTTAGAAAAAAACTAAATTGATCTCTCACGTTAAACAGTTGACTTACAAATAATTTCGTCAAAAATTTTCCATACATTCACATTATTTTTCATTTAACAGAAAATGATTTATGTGCAATTATAGATTAAATCGAGCTGTTGGTATCACATATAATAATAATATTTGGGGCTTTTATATAGCGGGTCTAATCGAACTTAACCGATCTCTGACCCGCTTCACATATCAACCTTAATATTACTACCCACATCAAGTGATGTGTACCCTAAGGATATACCGACATATGGCGCGTCCTCCAAGCCAGGGTAAGCTTAGCATACGATATTTTAAGGGAACACAGCTACGTTCAAATCCCAACGAAATAGTCTCAGAGCGGACTCAAACCGGCACCAGTGAGATTTGCTTATGCAGCATTAATCTCCAGGCAGCATTCGATATAGAGTATGTTAAGACTATTTAGTTAGGTATCCCAACTGTAGTCTTGGCTTTTTTGCCTAATATCCACCGACCTTTTTTTATCAAAAATTATTGTTGGCCAAATCCGTTTCCATGGGTTAAAATTTCTACCTGGCCAGTCTCGGTCGGTTTGGTTTTGATTTTATGGAATTGTTTATCTTGAAAAAATTGATAAATTTTGTGTGTTCAAGCAATGTTCAGTATTTTTTTCTTATTTAAATATATTTTTTCAAAGCACTTTAAACATGAAAAATTAAAACAAAGTCAAATAAGCTTATCTTTTATCAATTGTCTGGTTCACCCATTACTAATTTCATATTTCTTTTATAAATGATTTGTCAATGTTACTAAATGCAGAACATTCAAGTTTATATTCCCAGATATATGAATCTTCCCCTTCCAGGTGTATGACCAGATTTATTTGAATAATAACCTAAGGTTAATTCCTCTTAAAGACCCAAAACCCTCGAATGTGATGTTTCAGGTGAAGCGTCAAGGTCCGTACAGGAGTCGGAGACCAAGGATGACTCTGTTGAAGGAGGTTTGTGGGCGGAGCCACCCGTCCCTCTGGCTGTTCCCTTGCACCAACGTTCCCCTCTCTGCAGAACCGGCGTACAGCTTGGCCGTATAATAATAATAAAAAATTCAACTTTTGTATATTTGCATAATTTTTTAAGTGGATAGGTCGTTGTTGTAGTTTTGCTCTCCTGTGATGAATGATTTCTCACACATTTATGTTCATAAATTTTATTCTTATTTATTACGGTAGTAACAAAATATTTAGATTTTAAAGTAATTGACTGCACATAATTTAAAAAGGTTTGCACAATTTATTTTATTTTCTTATTTCATAAATAAAACTGTTTATACCTTTTTCAAAAACTGCCTTGTATGAATTGAAAAGTTACTAAACCTTGAAAAAAATTTGTTTGTTTGTAATGAGTTACAAAAATTAAAAAATAATTATAGATTCCTTGTCTTCCATCTTTTACAAAGATGTTTCAATTGTTCAATTAAATATTTTGATTTAAAAAGATAAATTTCTCATATTTTTTTTATTATTAAATCAAATAAATGCTGTGAATATTAGATTTACATGTTGATTTGAAATTTATTACTAAAATGCGTTCTCACAATGGCCGGAGTATTATCTAGCCAGACCTCATCTCACCGCAGAGAACAGAACGTCACACACGACTTATTCATCGCGTCAAATGAATGACAAAATATTAACCGAAGACAATTTTCCGACTTCTCAAAGTTTCTATAATTTAATATTTCAGCAATTTTAATTTATACGTTATATTTTGTTGTTCATTTTGTATTAGCATTTCGATGTATTGTATCTCTCATATCATCAACATGTTGTCTGATGCCCTTGTGTGCTACGGTTTATGTGCAGCACAAATTTATGGACACTCAAATAACTAGTGTAGGAATGAAGCCTTAAATATTTTTTATGAAAAATTTTTCAAAAAAATAATTTAGAATAGAAATAAAAACAATTTATAAATTATATTAATGTATAAAAAAATAGTTCAAATTTTTTATATAATATTCATCCTTATTTTGCTTTTGTCCTTTTTAAATAGAATTTTATTTATTTTATAAAGATAATTTTTTTCTTTTTTTTTGTATCTTTTACTCATATTTACATTAGTTTTTATTTATCTTTTGTTCGTAAATAGAATGAATCTAAAATCTAACAAACTTCAAATATTTTGTATATTATTCAGTGGAGGAAGATGCGAACATAAAGGCCTGAGTTATTAGCCATGTGCTTAGAAAATTCCTAACTTGGACTCTTGGTGCTTAATGAACAAAGCTTTAAAATTCTATGAACACTAAATCTTACCCAAATAATTTGTACAAAAAAATGATCAATTAAATATAAAGTATGATATGATGCTTTTATTCTGAAGTAATTCTGTAAAATCTATATAGTTAGAGGACATGAACTTTTTAATTTTTTCTTGCTTAACCCCTTCCGTATGATGGTCTAATGTTCTAGGTCATTGCTCTGTATGTGATGGCTTAACCTTCTGGGCTATTAATTCATTTGACTGACAACGTTGTTTAGTTTCATAGCATTGTTTCTTCTATTTGTATTTCCGCAGACTTTTCAATATTTTTTATTTTAGTCTATCAAAAAATGGTCTAATGTAAAAATATTACATAATACCATAGTTAATTTCCTGCTGGGCTTTTTCAATGTTCTTCATTGATATTATGTTATTTGTGCATATTTTTAGTAAAAGCTTTCTACATTTCTCATTACATCAGTTGAAGGTAGTGATTATGTGCCTTTTTCTAGTGGCGTGAAGTTAGTTCATTTACAATTGATTTGAGTGATAAAGATGCAATAAAAACAAGTGCTGAAGAAGATAAAGAATTGGCGACTCTTTGTCGAGAAGGGATTTGGATCGACAACCACATAAAGAACAGTATTGTTAATATTATTATTAACATAAAGAATAAGCGAACACACCAATAGTATTGGGTTTAGGATAATGACTCCAAGGCAGATCATACTCAAATGATATAATATTTATTCATTCATTTAAGAAAGTTTAAACTTTGGAACGTTGTTGTACTTTGTTGTAATCAATGTGTACCTATATATGCTTCTATAATTTACACTTTATGTTGTCTTCCTACACTTATCATTCTAATGTCATTTCACTATGATATGTCATTATATAATAATAATGCAATTTTATTAATTGAAGCAAAAACAATTGTAGGATTTATTGTAAATTATATAGGCCTAAGTCAAAATAATAAATGAATCCTATTAAATACATGTAAATGATCCTTGTGACAATTATGCTTTTATTATGTGTAAAATAGAAATAATCTTTTAAATGTAATGAGAAACCTCATTAAATATGAGTGTATGGAAGGGGTTAACATGGCATTAAATAGTATATATAAAAAATTATAATCCATCGTAATATTTTTAGACATAACCAGCTTAAGATATTATTATGCAAGTTTAACATCTGGTTTGCAAGGTAGTTTGAAAACAGCGCTCTTTGCCATTGTAGCTAATGTGCTGTATAATGTTCTATAATAAAAAAAAAAAAAAGGTAGTTTGAATGGACATCTAAAAGTTTTGGTAAATTTGAACTTGCAAAAACATCACAAGCCATTGAAGAACATCTCTCATTTTGAAGTGTAAATTTTATTTTATTTTATTTATTTATATTTAATTAAAATTAATTCTGATTAATTAAATAATGTTTAGTTTTAATAATAATTTTATTTTTAAATGTTTAATGTTATGGTTGTGATTAATTTAAAAGTTAAATAAAATCTGGAAAAACAGTTCACCAAAATTTCTCGACTAGAATGAATGATTATCTGATTAAAAATAACAGAACTCTTGAGTGACAGATACTACAATAAATTTTGTCTTGAATTTCTGAATGTTATAAATAAACAAACTCAAAACACAGATTCTCAGCATCAAAATTTGTCTTGTAAAAAATACTCTTGGCGTTCTATAGTCTATGCTTAGTTCATGTTGATAAAAATGATGAATCACTCTCTGGTGAACACTAGTTTATGACTTTGCAGGCGTTAATGTGAAGGAAATTATTAACCTGCTGCCCTCAGCCGTCCAGGGTTCGCTCTTCAAACCACATGAACAAGAGTGAACCCTGAATGGCTGAGGGTAGCAGGTTAATAATTTCCTTCACATTAATGCCTGCAAAGTCACAAAATCATGTCGATAACTTTTGAATGGCGGAAGTATATCCAAACTGTATGTTTAACTGTCAATATGACTTGCTTATTTACATGTGTGACATTTGTTTATACATGAAATAGTTTTTGTATCGAAGACTGTTAAGGTACATAGAATTCAAGGTCACCTTGATTTCTTTTGTAGTATAACCACAAACAGCATTGAAAATTCTATCTGCATCATTTTTGCATAGTTTATTTATTTGCTATCATTGTCTAAGAAAGCATAGCTTGTTAATAAAAGTTATTTGTCAATGAAATACCACTTAACTGATGATAAATGAAATCATTGGCTTTTAGTTAAGATACCATAGTTCATTTTCTGTGGAAAATATCAATAACACTATCCTTGTAATGTTATGTAAAATCAAATTATTTTTTTTCCATTTGTTTAATAAGCGGTGTCTTATTTTCTTGGCGGCAAGCAGACAGGTTGGTTTCCTTTTGCAACCATCCCCGTCTTGTTTACTTTCGTACTTCTAAAAAATCTGTGCCTTTTCTTCAATTCAGTAGTTGTAAGATCTGGTCGCTTTATAACATTCATTTTCATAAGCTCTATTAATTTTTCTTCAACTCGTACACCCTCACACCACAAGGCAAGAGTAGGAACCTTTTCATAATCTGTACAGTGCTTTCTAGGCATAACAGCAAGTATAAAAAATCTGGCGACAATGAAGCATGTGAAATGTCATGACATAAGGCACAAACAGCACTTCACATGTGATAAATCTTCCATGCACAGGTCCTTCTGATGCTCTAACAATACCAGTAAACAAACCACGAACAGGCCTGAGTATCATTCCTAAGAACCAATTGATCAAGATTTTCTAGAAAGACTTGAATATGCACATAATGGAAAATTGTTTGATTTGGAATTTATCTAAAATGGTAGAACACAATCTAAGCATATCTTCCTTCTTAATATTGGAAGATTAAATTCAATTGCAATAGATCAAATTATAAAAATATAATAAAATTTTCAACAAATAATATTTTAGGGAATGATTTTGCACAAGTTTGAACACTGGGACAATATAAAATGTAGTTAAATAATTAACACTAAATAACAGGTTTTCCTTCACTCAAATAAGTTACATAAACCTAAACATTAATTTATATTCTGTATTATATTTCATCACTACTTATTTGGGAAAATTAACCGTTTTTCTATAAACTAATAATCATTATTAGCCATAGTATAAACGTCACTTTTAAAAATCGAACACAAAAATTCAATAAACAGGAGAAACATTACTTCAAATCAGACATAAGGAATTTCTTCCATTGTTTTCTACATTGATATTTGGATGGTTCACGAAATGGTAATGCTGAATATCCACATGGTGTAGTGTCAGACAAAGTCCTATTTATTAAACTGTTTGAAAAGCTAGCTTCTGTAAATGACGTCCGATTGGTGGGGCGGTGGATGGGTTGTGGACTACCAAAAATTCTGCCATTTTTCAAAATAATAAAAAAATTATTTTGCTGAAAAATTTGCATAAATGTAAATAAAAAACATAACATTCTGCACTGGCGTCACTAAGGTTTTTTGTTAAATCAGTATATACTTTATAAAACATACATTTTATTAGGAAGTTGGAATTCAATATTAACTGATATTTTTATTTGAAGGTTTAGAGAGAAGTTTATTTTAAAAAAAGAACTGGAGATTCTAAGGTAGAATGAATGAAGGATTTTTTTTTGCCAAAAATTACTATTTTTATACAATAGACATTTCAAAAGTTTTTAAACTTGGCAAATTTATTATAAAATTCAAGATTTCTTTGAATGTTTGGAGCTAAATTATTGGAACCAAATGAAAGTAAATTGTTAATATAATATATAGAATTGTATTAAAAAATATACAATTTTAAAAACTTTTTTAACATACAAACACAGCTTTTAATGCATAGCATTTACTCTTGCTTGTTTATATATTCATTCATCTCCAAAATAGGAGCCAGCGCTGGGCATTGGCCCGTCTATTTATATATATATATAATCCAAAATAGGAGCATATCAATTATATATATATATATATATAAATTTAAGCTCTTACTGAAAATCAGCCGCTCTACTTTTTCGATAGCTAATGTGCTGTACAATATATAGAATAGAAAAAATTATAGCCGAAATGAACATATTTCTTCAATAAATCCTTAAATTAATGAAGGTTAATATTTTTTGTATGTATTTCTTAAGTTAATAGGCTATTTATTTTAAGTTTTATTTATGTTTCAACATCAACTATTTAAGAAAACTCAGAATGTAAAATATTAAAATACTGTTTTATAATAGGTATACAATAAATTTTATATATTTAACAAATGTAAAATCAAGATAATTATAATTTTATGAAGTAAGTTCTCAGGAGAATTGCACATATTTTTTAAAAATTAAAACTACAAATCTGTCTCCATTTGATTGTATGTTGAATAGACAACCATTTAATCAACCCTAACATCACCCAATTGTTAACCACACAACAGTGCTCTTTGCCTCCGTAGGTAAGGTGCTGTTTAAAATTATATAATAAAAAAATAGACCACCATTATATATAGTATCTAATAATAATAAAAGAATTGACCACCATTATATATAATATCTAATAATAATAATAATAATAAAAAAATAGACACCCATTTGAGAATCTGAATGATTTAAATGCTGGTCAGCTTCTATGTTGAGCACTGATAGGAGAAATTACTTTACGTGCACCTGTTATTGCGATTTGCATACATTACACCAAATTTGATATTTAGTATTTTTTATTTTGAGATTTGAAAACTATTTGCATCCAAATGTTGAGAAATTGGTGAAGGAATACATCCCTTGCAGATGCTACCAATGAAATATTTAAGAAGTGAAAATTTACATTAACTCTTTAACGCCTGTAGGGACAAAACAGTGACGTTTGTAAGGCTATTTGCAATGCAAATATAATTGTATTGTAGACCTTAGGGTAATAATAATTCAGGCGTTAAAGGGTTAATATATAAAAATGCAAAGCGTTAATTCGGTCACACTTCAATTTGGTGTCCTGTTACAATTATGCAAATGTTTCATGATAATGGGTAGATTTTTTAGTTCTCTAAAAATTTAAAAAACTAAATGCCCGAATACCCGCAGGGTGCAATGCCTGGCATAGTCCTAGTTATTTGTAAATTAATTCTTTTTTGTTTAAAGCTCAAAATTATTTTAGTTTCTTAATTGACATCACCACAGTATTTGCACTGTCCTTATGCTGTTTGGTGTTTTAAAAACATTTTAGCTTTTATAATTCGACTTCTATATCTAAATTTAATTGCAGTGCCTAAAATAGTAATTAGTTCAAATTTCCGTTAAAATGTTAGAAATATTAATATTTTTTTTGTTTTATCTGTGTAAAAAATATTTTTAAAAACCAACTGATCTGAGTGATTTATTGCAATTTTATTGAGTGAAAAATATTGATTTTTATTTGTAAAGTAAAAACTGCCATAAAAATGTTGTTTTAAAATTATAAATAACGTTTGTGTTGAATATTAAATGATAAAATGAAGTGTAACGCTTTCATATAATTTGCATTACAATATACCAAATTCGTCAATTTTCGTTTGAAGTTCGACACTTGAAATAATAATTATTTAATGTATTTAATGCTTTTTTATTTTTAACTATAGTTTAATTTGTGGGAAACAAAAAACGAAATTGAAAATGCATAATTAATCATTATTATAAATTTTAAAAAGCATTAAATAATCAACATTTAAAGTGTCGAACTTCAAACGAAAACTGACGAATTTGGTAGGCTCACCGTATATGTATATTTATTTATATATATACAGTATATATATATGTATATTTATTTATATATATATTGTGTGTTTGTAGATTTAATAGTTTTTATTTTCTCAAAAAAAAATTCTTTGTTAACTTTTTATCTTTAAATTATATTATAAATTTTGTTTGTAAATTTGATGTTTTTAATTTAAATTAATTTATGAATAAAAATTCTCATTTTGTATATTTTGTTTTGTTATTGTTATGACAATCATTTTGTTTTATATAATGCATACCAAAGTTAGCAATGATTTTTATAGCTATTTTAACTCCATTGCAGCATTTTGTTTATATTTATTTTCTAATTAAATTTTGCATCATTTATGATGCAGTTGTTTTATATTTTTAATTCTTCCTTTTAAAAAATGGAAAATCTTAAATTTAAATGTTTAAAGTGTAAAATGAAAAAAAAATCAGTTGAATGTTTGAGAGGAGTTATATGGCACCACCAGGAATTCAAAGGTTGGAGCTGTCATTACCGACATGGACTGGGTGCTGAATACCTAACAGGTGCAGTGCCGGGCTCAGCCCAAACTCTATTTAATCAATCACCGACATGGAAGTTTTTGATGTATCTGTAGAGGGCAATGCTAATTCCAGATTGCAAAGATTCGTGTCGAAGGTGACAACACCACGAATTAGTAAAGATAAATAAATTTTAAGTTTAATAAAAGTTTTTTTCAATTGTTTTGAAAGAAACTTCAATTTCACACAATATGTTATGAAAAATAGTTAAAGTAAAAAATGGCTGGCAATTATTTGAATCATGAGCTAAAGCTTGGAAGAATTAAGCTCGAAGTAGGGTAAATGCACTATATACAGACCACTTTGACTCAACAAAAACGGAAATGATGATGTGTGTGATATTCTAAATGCGCTAAAGTTTTAAATGAATTATAGCTTAAATTTATAAATGTTGAAGTTATATTTGGATAATTTTTTCAATATATTGCAATCAAGTTTATGTAAATCACATTTTCTACAATGGTGGTTGTAATTTAGTACCTTGACCTATAAAGTGAAGCAAAATCAATCGATTATATATAATGACATTCATTCATGATACATTATATGGCAATTGAACAAATAGTAATCAAAACTAATGGGAAGTTTTTTTAGTTTGTCCTACAAAATAGTTATAAGTAATCTGTCGGTTACATAAGCAATTTATACTAACATGCAGGTACATCAAGACTACTAACAGTATTCAGCATGCTATAAGGAAGTATATTATTATAAAAAATAACTGAGTGACATATCTTCAGGAAAGTAGGCATCTGTGCTGTTGACAAGGCCCTGCGGTGAATGTGCTGAACTTACACTCATAACCTGGTCCACTGGGACCAAATAATAGTTTCTACTATTTAGAAGTTTTAACAATAATTATTGCAATTAGTGAAACATAATTGAAGCAGCACATTAATTGATTATGTTGTATGATGTTCACACACCTCATACACGATGCAATTGGAGATCTTGTGATTTATTGCATGCTCCTGTTTTGATTCCACATTGCTACAACTGGGACTTCGGCGTGTCTGTGCCGTCAATGCTAGAATGTGCGAGGGATTTGTGGTATCAACAACTGATGCCTTCAGTCTCTTTAGTGAGTCGGTCGTCCACTGGTCGTTCTTGATAAAAATAAAACAAAGCCTATGCTACAGTTTCTGACATCAAGAGATGCCCTTAATTGCCTCTGCACATGAAATTGTGGCTCATCCCACGATTTCAATAATTATTCCTGGCCCATTTCTCAGGCTGATCTTGCACAAAATATTTGGTCGCTCAACATATATGCTTCCTCAAAATAATTAGTTAACCACCTACATACACAAGCTGTTCGCCTATATCTACTCAGTGCATTGAGCCTAGGGTATTCTCATGCCTTGCTCTCCATCACTTTTACGTTTGTTTTTAATAATTGATATTATTTTAGATTGTTTGATGTTAACATTTGATATACCATGGTTAAATATATATTATAGAAAAGATTCAAAAACTCAGTACCATATTTAAAATTATTTTGTGATATATATTGGGTAATTCTTTATTATTTCTTAATTGATTAATTGCCCTAGTAATATCATCTTATTATTCACCACAATGTGAACTATTACATTTGGAATCAATATAACGCTTTAGCTCATCTAAAATATTGATTTTACCACCATCTATTTCTGTATATAATTTTTCATATTTATTTCTAAATACATTTAAAATTTCATTGGTATCCAACATTTGTACCAGACCTATCTGTCAGCTTAGTTGTTTTTATTTCCTTCCAAAAACTATATTTTGACTTTATCTTGAAGAAATTTTGTTATATTTGATTTATTATGTTTTCCTTATTACTGTTGATGAACTTTATTGCAAAATATGGGTTTCTACACTTATTTTTAATGTTATAGACACTACTCTATCATGGATAACCAGATTGTTGCCAAAGATCATTCCAAAATATAGATGGGTTCTTCAAATATCTTTCCCACCTTACTAAATGATTTGCTTTACTTTTTGTTTACCTTTTAGGGATTGATATCTGTGTAGCCATTTGAACGCATTGTAAAACAATACTTAAGTACTGTGGTGATTCCTGCATAAATAATTATTGCTATTTATCACATCACTAAACATAAAGAATGTTGACAATAACTGACCCAGTACATATTTAAAATTACTAATATTATCGAGAGTTACTTTATCCCACTTATATACAGTACATCATTACCCAGATAACACACTCGCGGTCCTTATTGATCATTAAAGACGCGGGGTATCCGACTACCCCGTAGATTTAATCAACGGGTTTCATTGCTTTTCTTAAAATAACTAATGATGAGACTCTAAAAACGGTGGTTAGAGATGATTAAAAAAAGACTCTTAAAATAATCAATGATTAAGACTCTTAAAATAGTGGGTACGGTGATTAAAAAAAGACTCTTGTAACCCACTGATTAAACACTACTTAAAGATACAGTTACGGTGGGCCCCGGCTGAATAAGCAGTAGTCCTCAATAAAAAGCGTCTTTTTATGTTGGGAGTTATCTGGGGGGTTTGGTGGTAGTGGTCCGATTGAGTTACTTCGTGTTAATAAAAAAAACATTGGATGTTTATTAAAAAGAATGTTTTAATTTGAATACAAAAAAAAACGTAAAATTTAAAAAATAACCGTGCATATAAAAAAATTGAGAATTTTTTTGCACAGCTTCATTTACTGTAAATTCACAACATTAATCAAGAGGAATGACTAAAAAATACTTTTTAATAAACACTTTATTACACTAAAAAGTAGTGCATTTCATTGAGAAGTCCGATGCAACCAAATATTATTAACCAACTTATATGTAGAGCTGCAAACAAACTCGAAGTGACTTTCCAAAAACTTAAAACCAAAATTACAGCAAACTAATAAAATACGCATAGTATTTTGAAGATCCATATTAACAATTATTAAACAAGGTTTGTTTAAAGACTTCAAATAAGTTTAAAAAGCTTTAACCATGAGATTAGCCTAGGTTCCATAAAAAATTATTTCAGTTAAAATAAGAAATGTTAAATGAAATAACAAAAGGTGTGCATTATGGATGGATTATATAAATAAACGGGCCAATACTGTGTGCATTGTTGAAGGCACCCATAACAAACTGTTTTAGAGCTTCAAACAGAACTCGCAGGGGATTGATTGATTATATGAATAAAGGGGCCAATACCCAGCGCTAACTCGCAGGGGAGCTTAATCGGAACCTTTGACTCAAAGATTTGGTTATGTTCATAAATAAAACTTTCTTAAAATCAAAAAGATTTCAATAAATTGAAACCAAATTAGGGTGGAAATATCCATAGTTGTTAAATTTCAAGTAAACTCTGAGCTTGCTCAAAAACTTTAAAAATATCCTATCAAAATAAAATTAATTCAATTAAAATTAGAATGCTCATACCAACAATTGTTAGACAACGTGGTTATGAGACCTCAAATCAGTGTTGCCACTCCTTCAAAAACTAGCCATAGATGACCTGTAGTCTCGCGTGGCTGTAATTCAATTAATATATATTTTATGAAAAAAATTGTTCTTTGTTTTGTTGGTTAGACGATTATTATAAACAACTTTTGTACAATAAAATTTTCTGTAACTCTTCAAATAAAAAAACTTGAAACTTTTGCTCAAATTTTTTCAGAATCCAAAAACTCTGTTTTTGACACTAACTTTTTTAAGATGGTTTTTAAAAAAATTACTCCTGGCAATTCTGATTGGATGGTCATAATAAAGCACTTTCTTTAATAAAATTACTTGAGACTCCAAATAAAAAAACTTTAAACTTTTGCTCAATTTTTTTTAGAGCTAAAAAATGAGGGTTTTTGGCTATAGCTCCGTAAATATTTATTTTTGAAAAAATAATACTTTTGATCGTATTGGTTAGATAGTCAATATAAACCACTTTTCTTCAATAAAATTTTCTGTAACTTTTCAAATAAATTAAAAACTTTAGTTTTTAGGTGAAAATTAAGCGCTTTCAAGAATTCCTGTTTTTTGGCTATAACTCCACAAGTTTTTTTTAAAAAATTATATTTAGGACAATATTTGTTATTTAGTCTTAACAAACATCTTTTGTTCAACAAAATTTTCTGTAACTCTTCAAATAAAAAACTTTAAATTTATGCTCAAATTTTTTCAGTCCAAAAATTTTTTTGTAACCCTTCAAACAAAAAACTTTTAACTTTTACTCAAATTATTTTTAAAGTTAAAAATTGAGTTTTTTTTGGCTATAACTCCGTAAATGTTGATTTTTTTAAAAAATATTTACAACAATATTGACTGGGAAGTCAAGACAAACAACTTTTGTTTATGGAAGTGCTCTGTAACTCTTAAAACAAAGTTGTTAAGCACCAATTGATTTTCAGGTACAGACGACGGAAAAATAAAACCTATAGAGCATTTTCCTAACGGAACGCTCGATAAAAAGTGAAGGATGTACAATTTGTATTGATATGGGGGACGTTTTAAACTGCTGAACCTCAAAACACCAGGGCCATTTAAGGCTTCACTTTATGAATATAACTTAAGCATTTCTTTAACTAGCCATAGATAACCAGCAAATACTCTTTTTTGGCTATAATTCAATAAATGTTCATCATTTATGGTATGCTAAAAATTATGGAGAAAGTTGAACTGACTGGACAAATCTATTTTGGAACTTACTTTACAAATTATTTTATATATAGTTTTAAATTGAAATATAGGTGAATGTGAACAGATTATTAACAAAATCTAGTAAAAAATAAAAAAATATTAATGGTAGATTGGGTACGGTATCATACGTTCGCTCCATTCACCTACTGAAAACAAAAGAATTGAGCCTGACTGGGTCACGTGACATTTCATCTAGTACTTTTGGATAAGTTTGAACATAGCTAATACACCGAAAACCATTTTAGGAGCAAAGTTAGGTTAGGTGTGGTCACGGTAGTGCTAAATTATGTTTAAATACTTCTGAAATAATGCTAATGGTTTATGTTGCTATCACAATTTGTCCACTCATTTCAACTTTCACCAAAATTATTCATAACAGTTTTGGTTGGATGGTCATTATAAAAGACTTTTGTTCAACAAAGTTTTCCGTTACTACTCAAATAAAAACCACTTTAGCACAAACATTTTCAGAGTTTTGTTTTTGGAACTAGTATTTTAAAAAAGGTTTTTTAAATTTTTTACCTTTGACTGGCTCTCAACTTTACTTCAATGAAAGATTCTATAAACCTACAAACAAAAACCTAAAACTTTTGCTCAAACATTTTTAGAGTTATAAAATGAGGGTTTCGTGGATACAACTCTATAAAGCATTACTCTGAATTCTACAAGTCCATATAAAAATGTAATTACAGCAAATTCAAGTTTTACAGAAAAATTGCATTCAATATTGGTCATAATGCATATATCATTAATTTATGTTTAATAATTATTACTGTAAAACCAAAACTAAAAAATATTTATCCTACTTTGGAAAAAAATACAAGTGCAACACGCAATAACAACTTATTTCAATAAATTCAAGTTTTACTGCCTCAAAAATCTTAAACCAATAAATTGGACCAAGTTGCTAAGAAAAACATTTTCATTAAAACCAAAATACCAAATTAAGTTTGAAACAATTGCGGCATGTCAGGTAGTATAGCCTTCTTGGACGCAACCATCAACCCTACTAGCCAGTTACTTTACAAAAACGAACAAATAAAGATTTGAAATTATTTGATGGTTAAAGGGTATGGAATGAAAGTGGAATAGTTTTGAACGTTTAATCTACTCGTCATCAAAACCTTCATCTTCTCCTTGTTCGCCCTTGCGGGAGTTCTTCCTCTTCACACGACCTGGACGTCCACCACCGAACGGCGACTTCATGGAGAAGTCAATGTGTTTCTGAGAGTCCAACCTCACAAAGAATGATGGCACATTCACAACTTGTTTGCGAACTCTGAAAAATATAAATGGTTCAATAACTTGACTAGACAAGATGAATATTTTAGATGTTTTGATAAACTGAAAAAAAGCTTACCAATGATAATATCCCACAACACTCAGACATTGAAAGTACACAAGTCTACCCAAGTGGTCTGGTGTGAAACTAACATTAATGGTTTCAGTATCTAATGATTCATACAACAGACATTGAAAGTACACAAGTCTACCCAATTGGTCTGTTGTGTAATATAAAATCCATAAAAAGTTTCATACTTCACCTGCCAAAACAAGTTTACAAATTATGCTATATTCAATTAAGACTTATTTAAATTAGACATTTATGATTATTGCAAATTTACATTAAAATCAAGATGATCAAAAATTACCTAATATGGCCTTGTTTGATCAATACACGAGCATGATGAATAGATTTAGCAAGTCCCAACTTGAAGACCTGAGTTTGCAATCTACGCTCCAAGAAATCTTCTGGTTTCAAACCCAAAACATAATCCAGTTTCATCTTATTTTCCTCCAGTACACCAGTGCGTACTAAACGTCTGAGAAGAGCATTACCTGAAAAAGAAAACCTAGTAAGGCCACAGATCTCTACCCAAAAAATAAACCTTAAAATTTAGGGAGAAACTTTGCATAGCTTAATCAACAAACTACTACAGGCCTTTCGCATCAAAATTCCTAGTTGCACAATACGTTCTCCACTCATCTTTTCTTGATACATGATTAACTTTTTTGTCATTCGATCAATGTTAAAATAGTTGATCTATGATCAACAAAGTTGATCAGAGGTGAAGAATAGTTAAGTCGAGATCACGTTTATGGTTCGTATTTATGCTACCAGTTGGTGTTTCCAATGTTTTTTGTAACTATCGAAAATTCATGGCAAGTACGAAGCCTGTAGTAGAGTCGGCATTGGCTTAATCGACTTCTTTTGAAGGCAAGACATTTGTCAAGAATTTAAAAAATAAAGAGTCCCGTTTCAAGTTGAAAAATATGAATGCAGTTTTGCCTCTTGATTTTTTTACTGTGAAAATCTAAGGTAGACTTTCAGTGTGGAATTAGAAACTTTATTTTTATATTTGAAACAAGGACTGCTGTCATTGGTGCTAAATTCTTGGGAACATTTTATATTCAGATTTGAGTGGTGCAAAAATCTTGGTCAAATGTTAAAAATCCCAACAAAATTTAGTTTTTAGGTCACAGCATATTTATTTATCTTTTGTTAATGTTTTCTTCAAACTATTTTTATCGAACTTCCTTTCCGTTTCCTGAGAATTGGCTATCTATGACTTCAATCAGGTAATTTATATTATATAACCAAACAAAAGTTGTACAAACCTTGGAAAAGACGTCTAGATTCTTTCTCATCCAAAGTCAAAAGTTCTCGGGCAGCTTTTCGGATTTGAGCCAAAAACATCTTTACAATCCATAATTCTCTCTTGTTTCGGAGACCATACTCACCAACAAGCTGGAAAAACGTTAAGTTATCAACAAAGAACATTTTTACATTTAGAAAATCAAAATATTGTTTTAATCAGATTTTAAGCAACAGAATGATCAAGTGTCACATAGATGGGAAACTATTCACAATAAATGTAAACAGTACTATGATCATGTATTTCTCTATGGTAAATTTGATACCCAGAAATACAAATTCATCAAAACGATTTCATTGTATTAACCCATAAAGATACGAGGGGTGAGCAAAACATTTTACCAAAAATGACCAAAACTTGACTTCCATTTGCATTTAATTGAAAATTTCCTTCACATCAATACCTGCAAACTACTGCCCTCAGCCATCCAGGGTTCGCTTTTCAAACCACATGAACAATAGAGCCTTATCCAAATATACCATCACATGGTACAGTTGGATAAGGCTCCATTGTTTGTGGTTTAAAGAGCGAACCCTGGACGGCTGAGGGCAAGCAGTTTAAAAATTTCCTTCACATTAATGCCTGCAAAGTCATAACTAGTGTTCACCAGAGTGATTTATCAATGTTTCCATTTGCAACTTTAAAAAGAACGGTGTAAAAATATTACAAACCTTTGTATTTGGCATGTATGTAAATATTTTCAAACAAATTTGCATATTTTGTATTCACACCCAAATTTATTGAAAAGTTCAAGATCATGTTTGTAAGAACAAATGACTGATCTATGATGCTAGTTTTAATAAGTAAAGAAGGACTTCAATTATACTAGAATACTTGCTATGTTTTCAAGTCCACAAGTTACATGTTGAAATTTTTTAAAAAGTTCAATTATTAAATGTCACATAGATGGGAAACTATTTACAATAAATGTAAACAGTACTATGATCATGTATTTCTCTATGGTAAATTTGATACCCAGAAATACAAATTCATCAAA
>JARUHE010309267.1:0-12179 GCA_031471125.1 Archaeomysis grebnitzkii | reverse complement strand
GAAATATGGTCTTATTTACACTTTTATATATGTATATATATATAAGAAGTTCGATCATAAATTGAATACCACCGTTTGCCAGGGCGAAAACGGACCTGGGCCAGGTCAGTTTGTCAGTGGTCGATCGGGGTCCAGCACGCCATACCCGAAACAGATCCGAGCCGTATCCGTTCGCCAAGGCTCCGGCGTGCCAGACCCGAAACGCATCCTGGCCAGATCGGTTTGCCAGGGCTCCAGCACGCCGGACCGGAAACGGATCCCGGCCAGATGATGTTGCTGTCTGGGAGCTAGCTCTGTGATTCCCTTCCCGCTTGAACTTCTATAAATTTATGATTTGGCTATTTAATTTTCATTTGTTTGCAGAGAAAAGGCTGGAGGCGATCGATCACTGAATAATGAAGTTTGAAGAAACTTCATTCCATCCTAAACGAGCCATTCCATGCATGGTGTAAGTTATGACCACGTCACCACATATTATATATGTAACAAAACACGAAAAAACTTTAAGTTACGATAATTATACATTTTAATTTGTTTCATTTTGTACACGTTGGTGTTTTAATTTTTATAATTTGTTCTGATTACAAATAGGCCTAAGGTAAAACAAATTTGTCACAGTAATCTAACATTACGCCCACTGGATAAGTGTTATCAGTCGGCATACACTGATAAAAATAAAAAGTACTCATCACATAACCTGACATATATATGACAGATATGCATATCAATACTTAATAAGCAAAATCTAATCCAGCTAATTGAGTAGATTTGACTTAGACTTGGATATTATAGGTCTGGTTGGGATAACCTATTTGTATACCTATATGCATTTGCGTTCCACAACTTATTGCAGTTATTCGTCAAGTTTGTAAATGAAGTTATGAACCCGCCCTTTTAGTTCATAGTGTTTTGCCCATAAATAAAAATCCACAACAACAACAACCCGCCCTTTGTTGTTGCCATAGTAACGATTTGTTATGGTGTTTGTGAAATTGTGACAGTTGTGGTGTGAATAACGGCCCAAGGATCAAGGTTAACATTTGAATCTTTTCTATTTTACGCTGTGACCTAGATCATAGACTATGTTCTTATTACATTAGTCATTTGACATTAAATAAATATTAAATAAAATTCTAAATTAATATTTCAAAAATACCTTGGTAAAATAAGCAATGTGCCAAAAACAGTTAGAATAAAAATACTTTGGCACCCTGCCATGGCATTGCCTCAGCTGCCAGTAGCCATCAAGGTAATATTACCAAGACGGACCCCTTGTACGACAACGACATATTATGGAAACTTGGAAAGAATCATTTGGTTTGATTGTGACGGCGTGACGGCATTTCAAATAAGACTTAGGGGCAAAACTTTACTTTAGATCCCTAAAAAAAGTACTGAACATGAAAAACATTAATATTTCACTTATTTTCTGAAATAGTAATTTATCTTACCTGGTATATCCTAACCTAACCTAAATCACAAATAAATATTAACATTGAAGAACTAAAAACTTCTCAAAATTGATAATACTTTCTTGTTAAAGTTGCTAGATTTGATTAAGGGATCTAAAGTAAAGTTTAGCCGACTTAGGCTACATAAACCAGTATTTAAGCAAATTTTAGCATTATCGTGACCCACCAAACAAAACCTGGTCAAAGTTCAGCAAATTGGACATTTTTATTTTGAAATTTACTTTATAAATAGTTTTAAATTGAAATATGAGATAAATGTAAACCGAATATGATCATTATTAACAAAATTTATTAAAAAATACAAAAATCTTGAAGGACAAAAAACCCCTGGTTTTTAGCACCATGCGTTCGCAAGTGCAAGCTGCTCGAAAGAAGTGATTCACCTGACATCTTCCAGTGCAAGCTCGTCAAAATAAAAGAAGTGAGTCACGTGACATCTTCCATACCAAGTTGGTTGAACATTTCATCTAGTAATTTTGGAGAAGTTTGAACATAGCTAATAGGTGTTTTTGGTCACTGAAAACCATTTTAGGAGCAATGTTAGGTTAGGTTAGGTGTGGTTACGGTAATGCTAAATTTTGCTTAAATATTAATGGTTTGTGCTGCCACGTTGAGGTTATCGTACAGCGTGGCAGCGAAAGACGCGTCATGTCCAGTATTCTGAACTTTCACCCAAAACCTAACCTGACTTTGCACCTTAAATGGTTTTCGCTGGCCAAAAATATTATTTAAGGAGTAAATTTTAGCTTAAGTCTTGTTTCAACATATCACAACCAGACGTATGATTTGCCCTATATATGTTCTTGTAATTACTTTAATATTGCATCTATTTCAATATTTTGTAGCTTAATTAACATGTTTAATCATATTAAAGTTTTTATAAAAGTTATTTTTGCTAAAAACTCTATAGAAAAAAAAGAGTCCGTGTCGGTAATATTAACCAAATAATCTATACTTTTGTTCTTCATTAAAAAAGAGAAAAATGACTTGAAAACTGAAAATTTAGATCTAATAGAATTTAGTTTTCGGAGAACAAAAAAAATTTCTTTCATTTTACTAACTGTATTAACGTTAATTTATATTTATGCTAGGTTGGGTTGATTCAACTTTGACCAAATAGATTTTTGCATGCAACGGGCCTGCTTTGAACCAACTTGTGTTGAAACTTATAGAAATTTGGCAAAATCGTTCGGTAAATTCAAAGTTTCACTGCCCCAAACAGTCAAACCGTATGGCAATGCTGGATCAGCCGGCAGTGTGAAGCAGGATATTATTTTTTTCTTCAGACTGTTTTAGAAGTCATCATTTCTTAGAAAATGGTTGAAAATCTTATTATTTAACAAAAACAATGTTTAGAAGAGTAATAATAATGTTGATAATTGGTTTAACAATAATTTACAATGTTGATAATAATAATATCTCCTAAAAACTGAACCCTTGAGTTTTGAAATTGTGCTCCCTTGAGAACTTATAGGATCATTGTTCAAGAAGTCATAAAATAGTAATGCCCTGGCGTGAAAGATCGGAACTTTTTCAATAGTTTTTTTTGCAAAAATATAACTTTTATTAAAATTGTAACATAGGGAAATATGTTCATTTAGCTACAAATTATTGAAATAAATGCAATATTGAATTAGTTATAGCATTTTATACATCGCAAATCAAAATTGTACGCAGTATCAGTGTGCTAAAAGGGTCTTCAGAAATTTTTGGAGAACATTTTTCATAATTCATGTATAACATTTTTTGCTCATAATTTTGTACTACTTTTCTAACAATTTTGTAAATAAGGGTAATATTTTTTTTATTAGGGCTAGCATTACTGCACTTGTTTTTAATTAATATTAAGTCGATACTCTTATTATTTTGTGAAATGGAAAATAAAGGTACTCAAAAATTTTAAATTTGAAGAAATATTATTTTAAGAGAACTAGAAAACTGTTCTGCAATTTTGAAGTTTTTCTTTGCAAAAATATTTAAAATTATAATATAGTGAAATATGTTCATTTAGCTACAAATTATTGAAATAAATGCAATGTTAAATTAATTATAACCTGTTATATATGGCAAATCAAAATCATACGTCTGATATTATTTGTATATTTACACTTTGTATGTACAAGAGGGTTGGGTTAGGTAAGGTTAGGTGAGTTTCTGTAGTTTTTCTAAGACTTTAAAAAGAAAATGATTTTAAAAAGTTTTTATGTTTGGTGATTTAAAATTCATAGTTTAATAAAAAAGCTTAGAATTACCAAATGGTCTCATATTTTATCAAAACTAAATAATACCCTTGGGTATTTTTTAAATTTAAATAATTTAAATAATACCCTTGGGTATTTTTTAAATTTAAATAATTTAAATAATACCCTTGGGTATTTTTAAAATTTAAATAATTTAAATAATACCCTTGGGTATTTTTTAAGTGTTTTGGTTTAAACTATTAATCTTTATACATTTATGAATTATTGTCAAAGATATCAGATTTTAATTTTGTATTTTAAACATTTAAATGTTTGATCAATTTTTTATAATTATTTTTAGCAGAGATGTATGGCACCGCTCCATGAACTATTTTGTTTGTTGGTGTTGTTAAGGATTTATTCACCTTTATTTTTTTTTTATATTTTTATTCACCTGTATTTTTTTATTTTTATATTTTTTTTTATATTTTTATTGACCTGTATTTTTTTCAAAAGTGGACTGAACATTTTTTTTCATTGTAGAGCAATGATCATTTATCATCATAAATGAAAGATATGCATTATGAACAATATTTTCATAAATATTTTTTTTTCTAAAACTTAAATTTCTTGAAATAACTACTTTTTTACGGTGGTTATGGACTTACTGATTTCAGAGCAATAATTTTCCTCTGTAAACTCGTGTTTGGTTATGTGAAAGTTCCATTAAAAACTAAAAGAATTAATTTTGATATTTTATTTTGTAAGATGTTTCAATTTTCACATTTCTAAAACAATTTCTCTTTTTCAGAACTAATGTCACAAAAAAATGAACGTCGGTCGACTGATGGGCTTTCGCCTCGGTCTTCGTTACTGGCGATTGTGTGGAGTCGTCGTTCTTCTTTTGATTGGTTTGTGGCTTTTGCTAAAGTCTCCGTGTTCAATTTTGTCTTGCCCAACACCAGAGTCTCAGTTTGACTTGGAATCTGAAGTTTTGTCACAAAAAACTGAGCTGTCGTGTAATTCTTTAAAACTTATTCCGATAGATGAACCCCCGGAGGTTCAAGGCTCCCCTCAGTTAGGTGCAAATGGACCATATGATGTTCTTTACAACTACTTACCTGCAACTCTCAAATATGTTGGCAATGAATCGGTCACATACACAACTCACAGTACTCCCGAGTTTCTAGAACATGTTGGCGATCTTGCAAGTAGATGGGATGGACCAGTCAGTGTTTCAGTTTATGTACCCTACACAGATTATTGTTTAGCTTTAACTCATATTTTAAGGCTACGAGTTTGTGGATCTGCTGTTTACAAAGAAAGAGTTTCTTGGCATTTTTTTTGGCCGAGAGAAAGACCACCTCCTTTGAATTGGAGAAGAAAGCCCGATGAAACTTCCATAGATTGTAATGTAAAAGATAACTCGCCATCTTCAAGCTGGAGAGCTGCTCACAAATTTCCTTATCCTGTTAATGTTGCCCGTAATATTGCCAGGTCCTCCGCAACAACATGGTTTGTTCTACCGTCTGATGTTGAACTTTATCCATCCAAAAATTTAGCCAAACATTTTATAGAATTTATAACAAAAGTAGATGACGAGAAAGAAAAAAAAATGATTGATGTGTGGCCAAGAATTTATGTTGTACCTGTCTTTGAAACCGCATTTACAGTTCCTGCTACAAAGGAAAAACTCTATCAATATTATGTTGCTGGTGAAGCTGTTTATTTCCACCGTTTTATTTGTGGACATTGTCAAAAGTTTCCCGGCATTACAGAATGGATGCAACATTTCGGGAAGAAAGATGAAATCCAGGTAAGTTCCATTACTTCTTTAAAACAATTCAATTTGCATTTTTTGTGAAAAAATCTTTCAATAATTTTGACTAATATAATTCATTTATGATTTTCAGGCTTTTTCAGTATTGAAAAGACAGTATCCATATCATAGATGGGAACCTATATACATTAGCACAAAAGATGAACCACTCTATGATGAAAGACTAACATGGGAAGGTCTTCAAGATAAAATGTCACAAGTAAGTTTTTTTTTCATATTAACATGCTAAAAATTGTATTTTACCTAGTTTGTTGAAAGGTACCATTCACTCAAATATACTTTGATGTACACACATTTTAATTAAGATTTGTTTTTTCATTTATTTATTAATTAGGTTTTTATTTTTGTAGTTTTGTCCCAATGGGTCAGGCTGAGAGAAAAGCACCTTCATTGTTTAAATATGAACAGTTGATCCATCAATCTAATGTGTTTCATTCAAATTTTAGTTTGTATCAAATATCAAGAATAACAAGCATTGAAATCTGTGTTTGTATATTTTCTGTCATTTGTTTCCAATAAAATTCTCTCTAAACTTTCAAATAAAAATTTTGGTTAACCATGAATTTAAGAAAAAATGGTTAAAATCTAAAAACTCCTTACATGTCTATTATTTAAATAAATATACATTTTTGGCAAGAAAATCATTCAAACATGCTACCTTAGAATTTCCAGTTCTTTCATTTTTGTCGAGCGTGCGTAGCGAAGCTCTACATAGGCGTAGCGTTTCCGATGTCGTTGTCGTCGGCGTTAGACAATGACTTGAATGCTTATATATCATCTATACTAATATTATTTTTTTTCCTATAGGCTTGGTTATTGGTTTTAATATATTACTAGGTATTTTTTTATTTGATTTTATCTACAAAAGGCAAAAGTCTAACTATAGTAAAAATTAAAATAAATAGCAACCTCTTCTGAATTTTGACCTAACCTAACCTATTCTAATTTCATTGTTAAATTTAAAGGATTTTTTCTACCAATTTCTTTGTTATTTAATAATTAATATTTCCTCAATGTTTCCCACACAAATAAGTGTTTTATTATGATTATAATTAATTTTAACCTAGATAAACGTAACTCTTCTTGACTTAATACCATCTAATTTCACTATCATTGTAAGACTATTTATTTGGTTAATTTATTGCAAGTATTTCATTTACATGACTAACCTTGTTTGTTTTTTTTCAGGAATTGATAGCTACTCAGGAGGCAAGCCAATTGGATGACGGCCTCAGCATCGACTCATGGGGCCGACTATTCTCTCTAAGAACAAATCCTCCTGTCATTGAGTTGAAAGAAAATGTCTACAAATTCGGCCGAGGGAACAAAATTCCACTCGCTCAGAGGTTCACCCAGCACCAGATTGAGAAGACACTTTTAGATGCCATTTCAAAACTGCACTTTTCCATCACAAGAGATGAAGCAGAAGGTGTAACTTTTTTGGAAGACCACTCATTCAATGGTACTTATGTCAACTTTAGGCTGGTGGGCAAAGGAAGAAAAGTAATTTTGAAAAGTAATGATGAAATATCTGTTGCCTCTTCTGGAAAAAAAATCTTTATATATTATGATCGTATAATCAACGACTCTAATGAATATCCACCCCAACTTACAAACAAGTATACAATGATGAAGCTACTGGGAAACGGAACTTTTGGAGAAGTGAGGCTAGCATACACTAATGATACATTTATGAGATGTGCCATTAAAATAATGAAAAAGAACATTGTGAACAATGGAAATTCCGTGACCTTGAAAAATATTAATAATGAAGCAAAACTACTATGTTCTCTAAATCATGCATGCATAGTTAAACTTTTAGATCTCATTGAATGTGCGGATAAAATTTTCATTGTCATGGAGCTGGCACAAGGTGGTGAGCTGTTCGACAGAATAACCAACCAAAAGATATCCGAGTCCACGACCAAGCTATATTTCTACCAACTGCTCCATGCGATCAAGTATCTGCACGGCAAGAAAATCACGCATCGAGATATAAAGCCAGAAAACATTCTTTTGCAAAGTGATGCAGAAGACACTTGCATAAAATTAACCGATTTTGGTTTAAGCAAGTTTGCCGACTCTTCCATCATGACCACATTTTGTGGCACACCAACATACATCTCTCCAGAGCTGCTGCTGAACAAGGCTTACACAAACAAAGTCGATATGTGGAGTCTGGGCGTGGTTTTATTTGTAACCCTGTCTGGCTACCCGCCCTTCTACTCCGAGAATGACATTGATCAACGCAGAAAAATAACTGCGGGACAGTTTCATTTTAGAAACAAGGCTTGGGAGTCCGTTTCAGAAGACGCAAAAGATCTTATTCAAAAGTTGATGATGGTAGATCCTGAAAGTCGATTCAGTGCACAAGAAGCTTTAGACCACACATGGTTCGACAATGCAGACATGAGGGAAACGGCAGCCAGGTTGATGATGCCTCCGGCCGATCCACCGAGCAACAAACGACTAAGAGAAGAGCTAGATAAAGATGACAGCTTAATCTCAAATGCAAAGACTCCCAGACTTATGGGAAATACTCTGTTTTCTTGTGAATAAATGCTGAAAAAGAAATTATTTTTATATAACGTTGAAATGCATTCTCACTAGATTATGACAATAGGTTTAAGGTAAAATATAGATGCCTTTTGCCAAAAAATATTTGTTAAGTCTGCATTAATAAGCTCAATTGTAAAATTTGAGTCAAAGGACAATCTTTAGTTCAAATGTATTCATTTTTTATTATTTAAAATACATTGCTTCCTCTAGTCATTTCTGTATGGAAATGTTTGAAATTTTTCCATAAATGCTATGGTACAAAATAATTATTATTTACATGTATGTTTCAAATATACTGGCTGAAAATTTTACTAAACAGCCTACACCATTTTAGTGTATCAAACCATTATTTTTATTTTCAAACTGATCAAATTGTGTATTAAGTATTCTTTTTCCAAATAAACTTGCTATTGTTATTGTTTGTACTGTAAGTGTGTAGTTGTTAAGCTCATACAAAATATTTTCATATTTTATGTCTTAAATAAAATGAAACAATATTAAATGAGGAAATTATTTTTTAAATAAATTTAATTATTATTTACTGTAATTTAAAAATTTATTAAACCAAATATGGCCATAAATTGATGCTCTGAAATTTCTACTTAAATTAAAATTTCTAAAGTTAAGTGCTATAAGAAATGTCATAATTGTGCTAATTTAATCTGAGATAAATGGTTGGAATTAAAGTTAAAAATTATTTCACTGGAAATCTTGTATCGAAACTAGTATATACCATATTATCTAGTTTTTTTTTGTAGACTATATACCATAGAGAAACAATTGTCTCTGATATAATGAAGAATATTTGGTTGGAGATGATGATCAATATCTAATGGTAGTTTTTTTCCAAAGTAGTAATAGTACACTATTGAATTTAATCGGGGCCCTTGTAAGAATAAGAACTTAAGATAGTGTTGATCCTGAGGACCTTTGGTGTGACACTCATGCCCCAAGCAGCAACAAAGTTTTTTTTAAAACTTTACTATCATGCACAACCTCCTTTCCTACTTTTCACTGTTTACCTTATTTAGGCATTCTTAAATTTATTATCAATTAAAAAAATACTTAAATCTTTAAAGCTCTAGCTTGTTAAATCTCAAATGATTTTGTTATTAGTTGTTCTAATTAACATAAGTTATAATAAAATTGTATCTACAATGATAAGTGTTGTGTATGTATATTTAAATTTATTATATTTTTACTTTGTTAAATAAACTTTGAAAACTAAAAAAATTTACCTAATGAATATATAAATAAGTTAAATATAAAAATAAATAAATAGTATTTGAAAACTTCAAAAAGTTAACCAATGAATATATAAATAAGTTAAATATAAAAATAAATAAATAGTATTTGAAAACTACAAAAAGTTAACCAATGAATGAATATATAAATAAGTTAAATATAAAAATAAATTGATAGTATTTGAAAACTACAAAAAGTTAACCAATGAATATATGAATAAGTATTGTGCTATCACAACTTTATTAAAAAAAATATTTTGTATATTTCCAGACAAATGAAATGTTGGTACATTTTGACTTCCAAGTTAAATTTTATAATGCTTCAAAATAGCAAATGTTAGTTGCTGTTGTTTTTCCTTTGAAAGTACTAAAGCTGTAAGATGTTCATATTCGATAACTATTTTGTGTGTACAAAAAGTGCTGCCTTCTTCAAGTTAACTATTATTTCAAAGGTAAAATATTTTCTGTTATACTTTTTATAATGATGGATTTTAAATAAATTAAAGGTAAGATCTCTTTTCGAAAATATTTTTGTTTTCAAAAAAAGTAAATGGTTGCACTTGTCTCATTAAACAGTTGATGATGTTCACAACACTAATTAAAAAAAAGTAACTTGATATGCACATGTACTGAAAATGTGATTTAAGTTCTATATTTATTTGTAAATTTAATTTTTTTATCATCTACTGAATACATTGTGTCTAAACAAACCTAAATAAATTGTTTATTGTAGGTATACAATTTGTTACCTGAAACATAATAACTAATATAATATATTAAAGTTGACAATCGACTGAATACTTCTTTATTCATAGAACAAACTTGGAATTTTTATTGAGTGCCTTAGGATTTGTCTTTCTACCTTTGTCGTCATCCATACATATTAAAGTT
The DNA here is from genome assembly GCA_031471125.1 of Archaeomysis grebnitzkii. Lineage (NCBI taxonomy): Eukaryota > Metazoa > Arthropoda > Malacostraca > Mysida > Mysidae > Archaeomysis > Archaeomysis grebnitzkii. The sequence goes on along the minus strand of JARUHE010309267.1, from coordinate 1,993 downwards.
TGTTTTATTTGAAAAATTTCATAAAATTTTGTTCAACAAATGTCGTTTATTTATCACCTAGGTAATATTGTCAAAAGTAATTTTTCTGAAGATTTTAGATTTATTCATATTTAAGTCCATAATGTTTATTTACTTCATGTAAATACTCAATTATTTCTCTGAAACTTTTTCAATCAAAGTGAGTAGAAAAATGTGGCCTTCATAATCAATGTGAAAATGAATACAGATGTATTTTGCCTAAAGATCAAAACCTACAAGAAATTTTTAACAATCTGCGATGCTCCCCTCAAAATCTTAACCTATAGTAAAAATCATTAAATTAAACATTTTTTTATCTAAACCTGATATAAAAAATATGCCAAGATAAAATTCTCAATTATAATTACAAACATTCTTTGGTATTATTCGAGTTCATTAGTTAGAAATTAGCAAAATTTACATTCCTGTATCTTTGAAAAATATTTTTATAATTTTTTTTCAGTTCTTTTTTATGCGGAAATTTTTCCAATGTTCTACAGTATAATTAGGTGAATCTCCTTTTTCTGCAAGAGGATATTCTTGAGAAAATATAAGTTAAAATTTTTTCTATAACCATAACATACAACCCAGGAAACTTTTTTTCTCTTTTACAGCAAGAAAAACTATGTTGTATAGCACATTAATGCTGATGGCAAGTGTTTTTTTATATTTAAAAATTCTGAGAATTTTTAATCAATGTGTGGCCATGGTGTTAAATAAATCAAACATAAAATATATTTTGTATATGTTTGGAATGTACAAAAGGTATCTGATATAGTTTTACTTATTTGTTTTTTATAAATATTGCATTTACTTATTTTAAGTATGTTGAAATATCCTAAAGTTTTTTTGTAATTCAAATATTATTTAGTTTGTAATAAAAATTGCAACTTTTGTTAATCTGTTTATATATAAATGTAATTTAATAAAGAATAATAATTTTTAAGTTTTATTAAAATACTGTTAGAATGATGACACAATAATTTGAGATTAATCTTTGATGTTGTTGTTTGGCCCCACTCCATCCTCGACACAGAGAATGGAGCCCTCACGCTGGAGGATCCAGCTCCCAGCAGTCCCGACGCCCCCAACGGGTCTGTCCAGAGGGCATGTGAAAAGGTGTGTAGCGTTGTATATGTCGTGTTGGCACAGCGGGGTGTTTGGGGAGTTTCTGGATCTATTTTGTTCTGAGATGTGCCAGTGTCCTGCGCATGTTGTGTGGGAGTGATTTTTCATTGTTATTTAGGTCTGTTGAGGACTTTATTGTCCTGTTTGGCGTCTGTGTGTGCATGTCCTTCAGGTGTTGTTTGATGGATTGGTAGGTGGTCTGTTGTGTTTAGTCCATGTTTAATGTATAATTGTTATTGTTATCGAATATTGTCTGTTTCATGTGTCTGGGACTTCTCTTGTTGTGCTATTTGTCTTTGTTTTGATGGGGATGACTTTGGATTCTTCATGTAGGTGTTCTGTATTGGTGTCTAGTGTGCCCACGATCTCAGGAATGACAATAATAATTAGGGTATCCATCCTACGGATACTCTATTACAATCGACTTGCGTGGGTCAGTCTTGCGTTCACAATTTAGGTGAAGGTAAATGTTGAAGTTTTTGAGTTCAGTTTTTTTTATGAACAAAGTTCATAGATAATGAGCTGAATAATAACTTAGCTTAAATGAAAAATCTATTTTCTTTAAAAATGACGTTTTATAGCTCAAATTAATTAAAAAAAATATTTCACTGTTTTTATAAGAGGTGAAGGTAAATGTTGAACTTTTTTTATATAGATTTACTATTTTTTCTTGAATAATAAAATAAAAAAATAAGTTTCTATACATTTTTCCCCTAAAAATGATGGTTTTAATGAACTCAAAAATATTTTGCTATTTTTAGAAGTGGAAGACAAATGTTATTTTTTTTTTAAGTTCAATTAATCTGTAATCTAGGTTTTATCTTTTACTGAAACCTTTTGTTACCTT
>JARUHE010309256.1:0-12181 GCA_031471125.1 Archaeomysis grebnitzkii | reverse complement strand
TTTATTTTATTTTATTTTTATTATAATTTTTTACTTTATTTGTATTATAATTTATTTTATTTTATTTTTATTATAATGTATTTTATTTTATTTTATTTTTATTATAATTTATTTTATTTTATTTTTATTATAATTTTTTTACTTTATTTTTGTTTATTTATTCTTTTAAAATAGTAATGTTTGATTAACTTTTATTTTTATTTTGTAAAATATATTTTCTCAAACATCTTTTTCATAAATTGTTGTTTTTGTTATTTTTGTAATTTTTTTTAATTCTATGAAACTATAATTTGTTAAAAAATTATTGTTGCGAAATGACAAGAAAAGACACCCATGTGACCTATTTTTTTGGCCTGTTTTCATGCTGTGATTTTTTCTTGATTAATATTTCATTTTTATGGTTATTTAATTTGTTTTTATTACCATATTTATGGTAATACAACTTGTTTTTATACCATATTTATGGTAACAAAACTTATATAAGCCCTTAACAATCACAAGGAATAAATCTATTTTTTCTGGATTCTTCTAAAACCATGAATAAATAAAAAAGATATCAAATAAAGTTGTTAGATAAACAACTCACCGGTGATAACTACAGACCAGTGAACAACATTTCATTTATATCAAAAGTTTAGAAAAATATTTGTTGAAACAATTCATTCCTCACTTTGCTACAAATCCAACCACAGCACAGAAACACTGTTAGCTAAACTATACTCCGACATTATTATCAACATTATACTCCGACATTATACTTCGACATTATTATCAACATTATACTCCGACATTAAACTATACTCCGACATTATTATCAACATTATACTCCGACATTATACTCCGACATTATACTCTGACATTATACTCCGACATTAAACTATACTCCGACATTATACTCCGACATTAAACTATACTCCGACATTATTATCAACATTATACTCCGACATTATACTCTGACGTTATTACCAACATTATACTCCGACATTATACTCTGACGTTATTACCAACATTATACTCCGACATTAAACTATACTCCGACATTAAATTATACTCCGACATTATACTCCGACATTAAACTATACTCCGAAATTATACTCTGACATTAAACTATACTCCGACATTATTATCAACATTATACTCCGACATTATTATCAACATTATACTCCGACATTAAACTATACTCCGACATTATACTCCGACATTATTATCAACATTATACTCCGACATTATACTCCGATATTATACTCCGACATTATACTCTGACATTATACTCTGACATTATACTCCGACATTATTACCAACACTGATAAGCAACATATAACTATCCTTGTACTTTTAGACATAAGCCCAACCTTCGACAGTGTTTGTGAAAGCAAATTAATCAACAAATTATTACAAAGTTGGTTCAATATACTTTGAAATTAAATTTGTTGAAAACTTATTTCACAAACCGAACTCAATCTGTTTCAATTCATGTCAATAAAATATTTTCTGACGATACACAGCTCAACAGATCATCTATAAACAACATCGTCACAACTTTATAATTTATTTAAAATAGAAAATGCATTTGTGAAATACAAACATTTCTGCTAACTCACCAACCTAAAATAAATGACAGTAAAACAGAGCTCCTACTAATTGGTTCATTACCACAAATTTAATTTTTTTTAAAAACATACGAATTACACGTACATACAAATACAAATACACATACACATACACATACACACACACACACACACACACACACACACACATACACACATACACATACACATACACATACACATACACATACACATACACATACACATACACATACACACACACCCATACACACACACCCATACACACACACCCATACACACACACATACACACAAATAAACACACACATACATACACACACACATACATACATACATACACACACACACACACACACACAAACACACACACCTATACACGCACACACCCAAACATTAGCACACGTACACACACACACACATATTAGCACATACACACACATACATACACATAAACACACACACACACAAACACACCCAAGAACAAACACACATATATACACATACATACATACACATTCTAGAAATGCAATGCTGCTTCGTTTGAACGAGAACAACAGCCTTTTCTAAAAAAAAAATTTCTTCCATTGCATATTTTGATGTAGTTTATAGAGGCATTTCCTCAATAATATGCAGTTGACAAAACCGACAAAATACTTTATACTTCCATGGTAGTCTTGAACTCATCATATAGATCTGTCAAATCATGTTGAAACAAATTTGAACTCTTCTTAACACACATTAATTTCAGTTGCAACATTTTTATATATTAGATTTAAGCTAGATTACAAATTTTAAAGCGCAATTATATTTGTAATTGTATCTATTGTACATTACAGGGATTAGGTATATAGAAAATGACTCTTTATCATAAAATTCATAAATTAAAATAATTGTCCGGCCTTGGGCGACCTCTATTTTTTGTTTAATTTTAATATAACTTCACAGATATGAGTTTCTACACCAATTGAACATTTTAAGAAGGTGAGACCAAACAATTTAAAAAAAAAGTTTTTTGGAGGCACACGAATATATATATATAAACATATATACACATATATACATACTGTATATATGTATATATAATATATATAAATAAATATAAGTATAATTGTTCACAGAAGAAGAGCATAATGTCCTTTCTTTCAATTTGTTGAACACAATAAATTATTTAGAAATGCAACAATATTTTGTAAACAAAAAAAGATTGTTTATGGAATTTTGAAGCACAACATAAAAATTAAAAACACGAACGCACTTACATTTTTCGTGAACCTTAATTAGTTCAATGGAATATGTTTTGTTTTAAAAACTAATCATAGTTTAACATAAAAAAACTTGAAAATAAAAAATAAAAATAAACAAATTTAAGTGACTTTTTTCTATGAATGTTAAAAACAAAAACGACAATTTTTGTTTTATTTATTTGTTTATGTTTTTAAATAAATTTTTTTTTGAATTATTTTAATAAATATTATTTATCTATGTTTTTGAATAAACATTTATTTGTTGAGTGTTGTTGAACAAACATTTATTTATCTATGTTTTTGATTAAACATTATTTATTGAGTGTTGTTGAAATGAAAATGATCAAATTAATTGTTTGTATGTTTATGTTTTTTAACAAGAGTTTAGTTCATACAAGTCTGGAGAAAAATTCAAAAACGTGTGGCAAAAAATCAAACAATTTTTGTTCAAAATATTTCACAAACCGAACAAAAAATGTTTTCGACTTCAGTGAAAACAAAACTTTTGAAGATTTTTTGTTTGAAAAAAACATCCAATTCTCAAAACCCCCAAATTTGGTTCGTGCAAAACGTGATTCTTTGATGGAGGTTGAAGGAATGACTTTTCCGTTCGACGTCTCGACCTGCCAGAACGACCTTGTGATTGAGGTCGACAACCAATACTGCCGCCCTGTGAGTTTTACCTTTTAATGGCTAATCCTTGGCTATTTTCCAAGGGAGCCATAGAATAGCCACTAACTCGTGGCTAATAGACAAGGATTTGCCACTAACTAGGGGTAGATGCTACTCGGGTTATTATTATTGGGCTTTACATCTACAGTAAAATTTATTGGATTTATTAGATATACAGTATAATTTATTGAACTTTTAGAGCTACAGTATAATTTATTGGATTTTTAGGTCTACAGTATAATTTATTGGATCTCGATATAAGTTATACATTATAATTGATACGTAAAAGCAAACCTTACCTCTCAAGACATATAGATCTGAAAGGAACCTTGGTTAACACATGTTAAGAAGAACAATGCAACAAAATCTATGATGAGGGAAAAGCATGACGAGTGTTACAAGTCTAAAATCTACCCGAAAAGTAAATTCAAGTAGCCATACAATCAAACAATGAAGATAAATAATTTGGCATGACTTACAGAAGCTTAAAAAAAAACTTTGTAATAATTTCTACTTTTCAGATGAAGTGGCAAGGAAAAATGAAAGTGCAAGTCGAGCATCTCCTCACCCATATGCGACACATACTCGGCTTACCTCAAAACGCTGACGATTTCGATGAACATCCTTCCATAATAAGAACAGATTATCTTTTCCAAGTCGTAAGTGTGCAATTCTACACATCTGTTTGTGCAGTTTTATAGATTGTTCCGTGCAGTCTTACAGATCTTTTTGTTCAGCATAACAGACCAATTCTTGCAGTTTTACAGATTCATTCCTAATTTTTGATAAGTGTGTGCATGCAATTTTACAGATTAGTTTCTTTATTTTTTGTTTTCAATTGTTTTTTAGCGATTTTAAGTGTTTAGGTGTTGAAAGATCTGTTCATGCAAAAACCTGTTCGACAATACCTTGAATGACTGCTTCAGCTTCTATGATGTGTTACTACATCGTCACGGGAACTCCATCGAGTCAGACCACAACTTCTCAAAAGACAAATCGTCAATCTGGATGGAAAATATGTTCAGGATTGACTGTTTTGCCATCCACGCCTCCAATTGCCAAGAATGGAACGTCATTCTGGCGTCGTGTGTCTCGAAACTCACCAACAAAAGTCTTTGTCGGACCACTTTTGGAATCTCCATTTACTTTGACCATATTTATCAATGTATGATTGTGAGTCTTAGTTTCTTGTTTCAAAATATTTTATTATAGTTATGTTATAGGCACCATGATATATTTTTTGAATTTAAACCTTTCCCTTTTCAATAACATACCAATATGGCAGTTTATAATAATAAAAAAAGCATCCTCCCCTCCACAGATATATTTGACTGGGTCTAATGTATATCTATATTATATCTCTTGACATCATTTTGCAGCGTACTCTTCGTGGTATTAATTCTTTTACCTGTTAGTCTGTGCGAAGAAGTGTCATTCAGAATATCTTCAACTGAAGTATCCATTTGGTTTTCATTTCTCTTTCTCTGTTGGTTGTTTTGTTGTATGCTCGAGACATTTTATCTTTAAAATATTAAATATTATAATTATACCTTATTCCTAGAGATTAAAGTCTATATTATTTAACATTGTAAATTTAAACTATTTATGAAATGTGAAGGAAGTATTGACCATCTGTGAAGAAATACCCCCAGTATCTATTTTAAGAAAAAAAATATAAGAACATTTATTTTACATATAAAACTTTTAAATGTTTACGTAACTTGAATTATATTGTAAACTCAAAGACGTATACACATTGAATCTTAAATTGTATTTTACACAATGACCACAGAAATGAAGTAAATTCTAAAAAGTAGAACAAACTCACCTAAAAAGAAAACAGTTCTCACCACACTGCAGTCCTTAGCAGTTTTGTTTCGGATGGTATGATTTAAGCCATGATTTTAATCGCACTTTTTGTTGATTCAATCAAATCATATTGTATCACGTTCCAAAGTCGTATCGTGACGGGTTAAAACTTCCTATTTCGGTTTTTGTGTTAGTTTTCTCTTCAAATGAGGCTCGAATCGAGGTTTGTGACCTGTTAATCGGATTTCTTATGAGTTTATCCGGACTGGACTGATTGTGTGAAGAGATGCCAATTTCTTGATTTGTCCTGAAAGATAAGCTGACGTTCAAACAAGGTTTGTCGCTAATTGAATTATAATTATTCATAATAATAAATTCTTTGAAGATAACGAATGTTTTCATTGTTTTAAACTAAAGATAATCACATTTGTTTACCGATAGGCTATATAAATAAGCACTGTCATTTGTATTGTAGATATTTTTATCCAAGGTATCAAGAATGAGTAGTTTTTTTCGTTGTATTATGTGTTTATTTTTCTTAAGCAAATATTAGGCCTATGTTGATTATATTTTACTAAAAAAATTACCAAAAAAGTTGTTTGGTTTTACTAAGCTAAGAATAGGACGTTATTTTTCAAAGCGTCATTTCCGACACCCTGGCTAAATATATCTACATTACAAATGACATGGTATATTTATGTAGCCTACCAGTAATTTTAATCAATACAACCATTCATTATTTTTAAAATGTATAGTGAATATTTTTATTAAAAATAAATATGGCGGTGCACCTTGTTCAAAAGTTGATTCATTTTCAGGGCAATATAAAGAAATTGGTATAAAAATCCAACCAATCTGTCACAAAATTCGAGAACGTCATTGGTGATAAAATTTTAAGAAATGATCCGAAACAGAAGGTGTGTTAACCTGTTACCATACGATATTAAAATGTGATACGGTTTTGATTGAATCATAAAAAATGATTGAATCACAAAAAAATTGACTAAATCAAGTAAAATTTCAGTTTAAACCACGCTTTAGACTAGTTGCCAGATAGACTATTTATCACCTTGACCATTCTAGCCTCGCTCACTCTTATAAGTATTCGCTTTTGAATCAGAATTATAAATATGAGTCAAAAATTTATATTAAAATACGAGTCAAATATTTATATTAAAATAATGCGGACGTACAATTTCCCATAAGAGTTCTTCCATTAAGAAAAATGTGCAGTTTTTTTGGCTGTCTAGTTACGTAATTAACACGTGATTAATATATACGACTTTATACTATCATAAAATATATAAAACTACAAAAAATCAAACATATTCCACCTATTTTTTATTGCCAAATATTTTTGTATGGGGAACAATACCTTTGGGAGACTTTACAATTTATTCATTGTTAAGACTCTTTTTGTTCTCCTGAGGATATTTTGTTAATTAGATTTATTGAGTCCTTACAAGATCATAGCTTCGAAAAAACATTATAGTGGATCGTTGGGTCGTATGATTCGTTTTTAAGATGATAAACGTTGATATGAACAATTATTTGACAAAGAGACACAAAGTTGTTGTTATTGTTATGGGAGGAATTATTTCCTCCACTTAATGGTTAAATTATTCATACTAAAGATTACATGAAACAACTTAACTATAACTAAATAAAATTGCGTTTGTGTAATTAGCATCATATAGCGTCTAACAAAATTCTTGTCTGATAACTCTTGTGAACGAAATTGCTAAGAATATCTTAGAGAGCGGTCGATGCTTTGCTAGATGCGGCACCTGAAGCAAAAGATCGGAATTTTGTTTAACGTGCAGCAATAATTCAGATTATTATTTTACATGCATCGTGTTACCAAATTTCAGATATTACCTCGCATGTACCATGTCACGCTGATTTCTTAAATTGATTGCAAAATAATGTATTTATCGTTTTCCACCACGAAGTTCAATAACATTAAAACATACTATGTCATTTACATGCATTTACAAACATTTACATGCATTTACATGCATTTACATACATTTACATGCATTTACATGCATTTACGATAGAACTAGTTTTATTAACTCGGTTAATGCTGGTGGGGTTCATGACCTGCCATAGCTGCGAACATTTCCCTACACAAGCTCTGCACATCCAACTGATAATTTAGAAAATATTTAAATGCATATTTAAGATTTTAAATTCTTTTCATCTGAGTTTACCTTTGACTATATAAATCCTTTATATTTTACTCAATAATTAAAGTATGATTTTGAAAAAGAACATTCACATGTGTGCATTTATGGGCGAACGCGTTACTATATTGAGCCTACTCTAAAGTTATAATGTATATAGCATATGTATGTGCGCTTATGTATGACTATTTGAGTTTGCACTTTGATGTACAAATGCTGTGTGTGTGAGGGCGTTTGCTTATATAAATGACTAAATATATAACTTAGTGAAAATTCAAGTGCATAGGTCCTAATTAGCATTTTAAAACATGCTCATCTGAATCTACCTTAGGCATTAAATAAAAATCATTCGATTTTAAAATAGTGAAATGATTTTGATTGAAACATCTTGATCTAAACAAAAAAAAGTTTCGTCGAGCTTAGGCTACAACTTTATTTTATCATATGATTTTCTATCGAAGTTGCTTTCAAAAGGTTTCACTTCATTGAAACTTCATTATTATTGATAGGTGTAGCTTGTACGATAAGATCGACAATACATACTGTTTCAGGTGAATCATCGACCGCTGATATAATAATTACAGTACCGGGTATTTTTCAATAAGTACTCTTCAGAGACTTCTATAGTTAGACCTTGTTATTACTTCCACATAAAGATGTTTATACTCTAAGGATGTGACACATGTAACCTTGTCATAGCTGAGGTAAGCTTTGAATGTAATTTGTTTATTTGTTAACAGTTAAGTAATGTGTTTACAGAAATATTATCTTTACAGAGCTCAGAATTCCAAACAGTCTTAAGAAATGTGATATATGCTCCAGATGTGGAAGCTTTACAAAAATTGAAAGCCCAAACTGTCGTACTTTACAAAGAGGTAAATATTTATACAAATGAGTTAACTTTTAACTTCTCCAAGGAGGTGCACTGAAATCAGAGGACATTCACCTCACCAAATGACAAAATTATGGTTACTATTTCAATTATAAAAAAGTGATCGAAACTACTTGCACCGTCATGATATTATCAAGTTGATGGGTTCAAAGAATAGGAAAATGTATAACCCAAAACAGTACCACGATCAATTTCACTTTTGATTTGGGTTTGTATGTACAGTACAGCCTAGCTCATGAGTTCTGAAGTAGTAGCTCAGCCATAACAGTATTTTGTGAGTTGTGAAGTATCAATTTGGTTTCATGAAACATTCATAAATCTGATGCAAAAAACAAAATTTCAGGTAAAACAATTAGTATAATTTTCATGGTGTTTTGTACAGCCATAAGCGCATCAGTCTGGAATTTTTAATGTGTTTCCTTTTAATACCAACTTGTTTGTATTTATATTTATTATTTATATTATTATTATTAGTAGTATTTACCTATTATAGTTACAACATGTTTGTATTTATATTTATTAATTATATTATTATTATTATTATTATTATCATTATTATTATTATTATTATTATTATTATTATTATTTATATTACCGTACATTCATCGTAATACAATTTTTTTTAATAAATTACAACAAAATATTTGATCATAAGTCCAACGCCGACTTTACTACAGGCCTTGTACATACCTGCCAGAAATTTTTGTTAGTTACAAAAAACCATTGGAAACACAACTGGTAGCGCAGATACAAACCATAATTTGATCTCGACTTAACCTTTCTTCATCTCTGATCAACTTTGTTGATCGTAGATCAACTATTTTAACATTGATTAAACGACAAGAAAGTTGATCCCGTATCAAGAAAGGATGAGTCGAGAACATATTGTGTAAGTAAAGTTTCGATGTAGTGGAGTCGGTGTTGATATGTCTTTGGCTTAGATTTAGTCCAAGTCTTAGAAAATAATTTTCTTATGTGTATATCAAGATACATACATACATACATACATACATACATACATATAAACATACATACATACATACACTCATGTAAATATTCTTCTTAGCAATTATTTATTTAACACACAAAAATAAATAATAGAGTTGTATACGAAAAAAAATCGTTGGCAATTACAGGTGTTTTATCTAGTTTTTATCAACAATTTACTTTCCACACCATTTAAATTCCTGTAAAAAAAACATTAAGTTGAATTGCCGGTCTCCACATGTCCAATCCATTGAAGGGACGGTTAGTCACCTATAGATTTACTCATGCTCCTGGATCACCTACAGATTTACTCATGCTCCTGGATCACCTCCAGATTTACTCATGCTCCTGGATCACCTCCAGATTTACTCATGCTCCTGGATCACCTCCAGATTTACTCAGGCTCCTGGATCACCTCCAGATTTGTTTATGCTCTTGGATTCAAATCGGACCTGAAAATTGTGAATCGAGGTTCCTGGCGTCCTTCGAGCGCCATTCGGTGAGCGTTCATCGACGGGACAAATTGATCATCGAAGTCGACCTTTTCGAAATGATTTCCATCGACTGCCGCGCGCCATCCAACCCTGACTGTTGCCAGGAACAGTTTGTGTGTGACGTCAGCAGGTCGAAGTATCCTTTCGATTTGTTGTGTTGGGCTGACAGCAAATGGTACATCGTCTATGGAAACAATGTTTGCGAAATGGTTTGTAACTTTACTCAAATATTTGCTATTCTAAAGTTATCAATTCCATACAATATCTATATACATTAGATACTGGTATGTGAGTTACATTTCAATGTAAATTTGTAGGCTAAATGGAAATGTATTAGTTCTTCCAATAATAACAAGAAGTTGAAGAGCTTTAGCCTTAACAAAAAGTCAGTGAAGTTGAAGCTAAAAGTATACAACACTGTTAAGGGATAAAACGAAAGAAAAATAGACTTAGCCGAAATGAGAATGTTCGTCAGAAATATAAGCTCCGTATAAAAACGAAAAGGTTAATGCAGAAGAAGAAGTAAAATCGTCCATTTTATGTGTTATTGACACTGACCTAGATACAGTATATATGGATTGGCCCGCCAATATTTTTGTCGTCGTATGTTTACATAAACTTGAAACCACTTTACCACCATTTTGAAACGATTTTTTTCACTTCCTGTGATATATTTAGATAATTGAGTGAGTTTAGGCTAAATGAAGGGTAAACCAAACTGTATTGTCATTTTAAAAGAAAAATAAATAGTTTAAACGAAATTATTTTTCTAAATTGAATAATTCAGTGTTTAATGAACATCAAATTTAAAAACTGTATATTTAATCATTAACAATTTATGAATTTAAACCTTTTTCCTCAATAAATTACTAATTGAATAACAACGAAAGTTAAAATATTTTAGATCGGTCTTTTTTTAGGAATACACTTGAACAACGATCCATAAACAAGAAGAAACGTCGTCTTTCCAAAAAGATACACCTGACTATACGCTTCGGCCAGTCCATATCTATAGGTCTTGTATATATAGGACTTGTATATTTATAACCTTTAAAATTTTCTCTGAATACTTTTTTCTTTCAGTCAGATGTTTTGGTTCGAATAATTGATGGAATGCTTGGAGCCAAGATTAGTGACGTTGATAAATCACTTTTTGTCGATGCTGTAAGTGTTGTCTTGTTTGATTTAAATACTTTACGTAACTTTATTCAGTAATTCTTACAGATAATTACGGCCTGTCGTCACCAAAGGCTAGCTACTTCTCGACTTTTAGACTGACTAATGCAAATTCTAAACCAAACATGGTTCAGGTACCTTGCCTTTGACTATCTAGCAAACATTTTGGTAGTTGGTATTATAGCAAGTTCTCAGTATGATTATAATTACTTACGTCTGCCTTAGATTTACATTTGGCTTCATTAATTCAACATTCAAATGCTACACAAGGCATCATTTTCTAAGTTGTTCTTATTTATCTCTGTACGAGACTATTGTTTCTCTTTATTTTCTCAAAAAATGTAAGATGGCTGCCATTTTTTTTCAAAAGTTGCTGAATTACAACCTTATAATCTTGTGTATGATATATATATATTTATATATTTTTCATTTTTATGAAAATGTAAGCAAACTAGTTTGAATAAAACCAATTTATTTTTTTTTCAGTTCTGTGGCTGCAGATTTGTAGAAGATGGTTGGAGACAGAACTGTTTTGACCTGAAATCGTTTTCAATAACTTTTCAAGAAGACAAATTTCAAACGAAAGTCGAGTTCAAAGGCGAGAGAGAAAATGAACTTATTTTGTCCTGTCAAACGCACGAACAAACACCGAAGCATCAGCAGTGCAAAGTTGAACGTTCTTTTTGCAACGTCACTCACTTTAATGATCCCAGAACATGGCGTTGTCCAACCAAAGACTATTTGAAAATCAAGTTTAGAATGTTTAATAGGGAGGATACATACAGAGACACTTGCGACTTGGTAGGTCAGCACAGCAAATCATTTTTTTATCAATAGTTCTTGAAACCCACAAAAAGGTTTAAGAAGTTCATCAATATCTAACACAAACGTTTTACCAGTTCAGATATTTTTAACAAGCCGAGATATATTGGATGCAGCCTGGTGGCGTGACGTCATGAGTTTCAGTGTCTCGGTTATACTCATGAGCCTCAAGTCTTAGATGATCTGAGGTAGCCTCCCAGAAGATAAAGTAGTCAAGTGAAGACAAGCTTAACACTTTAACAGTTTCTTGTAACACCGGTGATACATAAATCTAATAGCTTACTCCATCGTATGTTACACCAGTGATA
>JARUHE010309245.1:0-12182 GCA_031471125.1 Archaeomysis grebnitzkii | reverse complement strand
AAAGTTACTTGATTAAATACAAATAAAAATTAAATAAAATGAACAAAAAAATAAATGTTCAAGGTAAATTAAAAAAAGTAAATAATTTTAACTAGCAGACGAAATTTGAGCCGCCATTTTCGGAAGAGGAAATTTGATAAAATGATATTTCGATAAAATGATATTTCGACAAATTGATATTTTGGAGAAATCAATTCGACAAAATGATATTTCGAAGAAAACAATTCGATAAAATGTTATTTCGACGAAATGATATTTCGAAAAATTGATAATTTACATTATAAAAACTTGTTTTCTCAGAAATGTCAATTTATCTAATTGTTTTCTGCGAAATATCATTTTATCGAAATATCATATTGTCGAAATATCATTTTGTCGAAAAAAAAATTGATTTTAATTTCGATGAAATGATATTTCGACAAAATGATAATGCCCCGAGGGTATTAATCCTCGTCAGGTAAATTAGACCTAAACCTATCAATTTCTTCTTAGATGTATCAATCACTCGTTATTGATATAATGTTACCGCGAAAACTATTCTGCACCGGAGCCACAATATTTGAAAAAATTCGTATCTTAGTAGTATCTCCAAAACGTAAGACAGAGTTTATGGCTAATCGTTCTTCATCTGTACATTCCTTGAAAACTATCTCTTTGACAGAATCATTGGTGCTGTCGTTGGTAGTTCGTTCTCTAACCCTTTTCATATGAATAGATCCTATACCTTAAAGCTATATTTTTTGTCTCCAACCATTTTCCTTGTATTAATTAATAACTTTGTATCAGATAGCAACAATCCCATTAATTCATATACTGATGACTCCACACTCCATTCTTCCACTTCATTTCCCAACAATCCTTCCTCAAGAACTAGATCCTTAAAAAACGCCAACACTTTTTATTCCCTTAATCAAGACCTGGAGATGGTTTTGGTTTTGGTAGACAGTAGGTCTGGTTAATTTCAATCATAAAAATCAATTTCAACTAATCTTATCAAACACATCAAGAAATTATGAAATTTCATTCAATCATGCTATAATTACTCCATCCTCCTCAATTAATACCTTACGCATAAACATTAATCTTTTATTGAAACTCATATTATACATTTGGCCAAGGGTACGTCTTCCAGGCTGTGGATTCTCTTTAGGTACTGTTGCTTCTTTACGTGCGAGCAGCTGCTCCGGATTTGCAAGGGTCTTATACATCATTCTCTGTAATAATGTTCGCATCTGTGCGGAGGGTGCCCTTTTCTGTTAATATCCTGGATCATGTGGAATCAAAGGCATTTCGCCTAATAATCTCATTCATCCTTACTACAAGCATACTATCCCTTTGTTTGTGCTGCAATACTGGATCTCTTTCCTTTTTGTACAAACATTATCACGGCAAATATTTTGAACAACTTGGCTATTGTGTTTTTCCTCATGGTTAGAATTTTAAATGATGTCCCGATTCTACATTAATTTACTTTTTGAAATCTATCGGATTGTCTTATCTGATTTAATAAACATTGTTTTTATCTTTACTATCCTTCATCCTGTCATTTAGCTGAAATGCGCTCTTGGTAGTTTGAGAGTGATGAATATCCACCGGACATAGGCCGTTTATTTATGCATTCATTCATAAACGTTGAAGCTGTAATACTCGGTTTTCCTCCTCCTCCAATCATGTCAGTGTGGTTGTGGGTCGGGTGGTATGATGCATGTTTCTTCCGTTCTACTGCTAAATAGTGGATCTCTTCTCCTACACATGTTTCTCCTGAGTCTTATAGCCTTTAATCCTTTAAGTACCGGACCTATTCGCAATTGAGAAATATTCACTAATTTATATAACTATTCAATGATATTTTTAGTTTGTGTTTTTGTCATTCCTGTTTTATTATGGTTTTCTTCTATTGTATTTATGATTCAAAGATATTCAAATATACCTGTTTCCACCTAAAACTTACAAAACTGAACTGTATTATCAATTGTATCCAATGTCTTCTCGTTTATCTTCAAGACTAAACTAGAAGGCGACCAACATTTAGTTGTGTTTAAATTTATCAGGGATTTCGAGGTTGATCCAGTGGCCCCATTCCCGTCTCTCTTTTAGAGTTACAGTAAAAATATTGAGTTATGAAATCCTGAGTTATAAAAGTCCCGAGTAATGGCACCCTTAGCTATGAAATACATAAATAAGGGAGATTTTCAAGTTGTAAGGATTTTTTTTGTGAAATCACTAGATAGGATACTTGTATCGCCAACGTTTTAATTTTTATTATAGTTTTAATAAAATTTGATAAAAAATGTCAAAATAAGGTATATATAGCAACTCTGGCAACAATTTACATTTCTGTATTTTATACATAACACCAAGAAATTTATATCAATTGTTTTATCTGAACTTATATTTTTTTTATTTGATTTTTATATAACATTTACTTACAGTTGGTTGATATACAGTATTTGCTTAAAGCTGTTTTATTAATCAAATTTATATTAACAATGGGCAGAATAAAAATGTTATAGTTATCCATAAATATGACACTGATTTTATAAAAACTAAAATCTTAGAAAACTGTCCAGGTATTCTGTCTCCTTGAGATACCGCATCTCCATGCCTTATGAAACAGCCAATACTTCATAACTCAGTAGTTTCATTGTGTCAACCATAGCGTCTTCAACCTCCGTTTGTAGCTCAAGTGATAAGAAATGAGACTTGTCATGTGACTAGTCTCTAGGCTTTCTCATCTTATAAATACATTTTAACAGATGTCGAAACCATGCCAGTACACAAACGTAAAATAGTGAAATAAGAAAACACTTTCTCCTGTGATTCAACGCCGATTGATAATCCATTACTTATTTCACAACCGCCCGATCTGTCATAATTTTGCACTAAATAGATTTTAAAAGTTTTTCATAATTTTGCACTAAATAGATTTTAAAAGTTTTTCATAATTTTGCACCAAATAGATTTTAAAAGTTTTTCATAATTTTGCACCAAATAGATTTTAAAAGTTTTTCATAATTTTTCACAAAAAAGATTTAAAAAGTTTTTCATAATTTTGCTCCAAATAGATTTAAAAAGTTTTTCATAATTTTGCTTGTCTGCACCAAATAGATTTAAAAAAAAATTCTTAATTTTGCTTGTCTACACCAAATAGATTTAAAAAGTTTTTCTTAATTTTGTTTGTCTACACCAAATAGATTTAAAAGGTTTTTATTAATTTTGCTTGTCTACACCAAATAGATTTAAAATGTTTTTTCATAATTTTGCTTGTCTACACCAAATAGATTTAAAATGTTTTTTTCATAATTTTGCTTGTCTACACCAAATAGATTTAAAATGTTTTTTCATAATTTTGCTTGTCTACGCCAAATAGATTAAAAAAGTTTTTCTTAATTTTGCTTGTCTACACCAAATAGATCTAAAAAGTTTTTCTTAATTTTGCTGGTTTACACCAAATAGATTTAAAAAGTTTTTCTTAATTTTGCTTGTCTACACCAAATACCTGAATTTTTTTTAATAATTTTGTCTGTCTACACCTAATATACGGATTTTTTTTCATAATTATACTTGTCTACACCAAATACATTTAAAGTTTTTCATAATTTTGCTTGTCTACACAAAATATACCGAAAAAGTTTTTTCATAATTTTGCTTTATCAAATATGCTGAAAAAGTTTTACATAATTTTGCTTGTCTACACCAAAAAGGTTTAAAGTTTTTCATAATTTTGCTTGCCTACACAAAATAAACCTGGAATTTGTTTACAATTTTACTTGCTAAAACCAATTAGATTTAAATCTTTTCATAATATTGATTGTCTACAATAAATAGATTTTTTTTAAATCCATAATTTTGCTTGCCTACACCAAATATATTTAAAACTTTTCATAATTTTGCCAACACCAAATATATCGAAAATGTTTTTCATAATTTTGCTTGTCTACACCAAATAGGTTTAACACTTTTCATAATTTTGCTTGCTAATACTAAATAGATTCAAAGTTGTTCATAATTTTGCTTGCAAATAGATTAAAAATGTTTTTTCATAATTTTGCTTGTCTACACCAAAGAGATTTAAAAAGTTTCATAATTATACTTGTCTACACCAAATAGATTTAAAGTTTTTCATAATTTTGCTTTTCTACACCAAATAGATTTGAAATATTTCATAATTTTGCTTGCCTACATCAAAAAGATTTGAAGTTTTTCATAATTTTGCTTGTATACACCAAATAGATTTAAAGTTTTTTCATAATTTTCCTTGTCTACACCAAATAGATTAAAATGTTTTTTCATAATTTTGCTTATCCACACCAAATATATTTCAAGTTTTTCATAATTTTGCTTGTCTACACCTGATAGATTTCAAGTTTTTTTTATAATTTTGCTTGTCTACACCAAATAGATTTAAAGTTGTTCATAATTTTGCTTTTCTACACCAAATAGATTCAATTTTTTTATAATTTTGTTTTTCTACACCAAATAGATTTACAAAGTTTTCATAATTTTGTTTGTCTACATGAAATAGATTTAAAGTTTTTCTTAATTTTGCTTGTCTACACCAAATAGATTTAAAACGTTTTTTTCATAATTTTGCTTGTCTACACCAAATAGATTTAAAAAGTTTCATAATTTTGCTTGTCTACACCAAATATATTTAAAACGTTTTTTCATAATTTTGCTTGTCTACACCAAATAATTAAAAAAGTTTTCATAACTTTAAAGTTTAAACTTTCTAAACTTTGAGGGTTTTTGCTGCAACCCTCTGGAACTCAATTAGCATGAAGGTCTTTACACTTTTCTGATCCTTCCCGTCATTAATCTCATCTTTCTCCCATACCGAAAGTGAGGTAAGCTTTGTGACTTGAATGTGTGTTACTTCATTTGTGCTGTCGTCGATCCATTTGTGGAAGAGAGGCCTCCTTAGTTATCAATGTAAATTGGATTTACATCAACAGCTTTTCTGTTATAATGCTGTATAACCAAAAGCACATTTAATAATAAGGATGTTGAATATAAACAATTGGTCATTATATAAATCTTTAATTAAATAACAAATATTGAAAGCTCTTATATGATTGAAATGATTATTGCACATTTACTTATTATAATTCTTAACACAATTGTCATGATTTTGACTAAAAAAGTCAGATACAAAAATATTTTCTTAAAAACGGAACTATGTTCGATCTAAAATAAAATGTAAGATGGACTTTTATTACAAATTAAGGATATTTTAAATCAACCTATTTTAGTTTTATAGAAGGAACATCGAATGCTTTTGTATGAAATCTCTCTACATTCCTTTCTTTAAAAAATCACTGAATGTCTACTTAGAGAAGTCCGTTAGAAATAGGTTTACATGACAACACTAAATTTAATGATTCATCACACTTAAATGTACAATTTTCCTATTTATTTCTTTAAAAAATTATACAATCTTAAATAGTGAGGTAAAATAAAATAATGGACTCCAGAAAAAATAAACTGTTTTAGTTTTTCCTTAAAATATTTGATAACTAGGATGTTTGACTAGTTTATATTTCAATAGAAGTGGTTAGTTCATTTTTCAGTAATGTTGATGAATGCTAACCATTATTTAGAGAGCATAACAGATGATTTAAGGAAAAATCTTTTGTAGCTGAAAATATCTGGAATTTCATTAAAATATTGGTCTTCCTTTTCATTCAACAAAATATTCTTTCTAACAAATATGAATAATGAAACATAAATATTGCTTCTATAACCATAGCTTTCATCTAGAACTTTAAGTTAGAGAATTTGTATAACTTTTTAACAACTAAAGGTTTTATTATAAAAATAAAAACAAAAATACTTCACTTCAATTCATTTTAAAATAAATCAAGCAAACGAGTTTATAAAGAAATAAAATACACAAACAAAAAATTACTATTAGACACAATAATAATAATGCGTCCTGCTTAAATGTTACAAGACACTCTCCAATGAAATGTAAATTTTCAACATAAAAAATATTCTAAAATTAAATATTACTTGGTCACATTTTTTCCAAAAAATATCAATGAAACTTTGAATTTACTTCCATAAGGCAAAGATAGATTGATTTTATAAATAAACAGGCCAATGCCCAGCGCTAAGACCAAAGATAGAGATAGACCGGACCAGCTGTTTAAAGTGAACTTGACTGGGTGGGACTGGATTTTTTAGATCATAATACATTAGATAAGTAGGTAAAGAGCGCTGTTATGTATGATGTTGGGGTTAGTTACCTCACTAAACAGAACTCATTAATAATCAATGGGGCAGTCTGGTCCCAGCACCGCCCTCCTAGTTCTAGGTAAACATTATTTTGGTTTGCCACTCCATTGGTAAGGGAACAATCGATGTCAAGAGATTACAGCCTAACGAAAGGTACATTGGAATGAAAGACCTTTTTGCAATCACAAGGGAGAGAGTATCATTGTTACCCTGAAGATGGTACTTTGACAATGATCAATTATCTTCTACTACGCTTTTTAACAGGTCATAAGGATTGCGGTATGGATGGGAGCTATTATACAACCGAACACAATATACAAGTACATTTTTTCTAAATAAATACTTCAATTAAAAATATTGATTAAATAGAATACAATTTTTTTTTGTTTAAATTTTGCATACCATACAGGACTGGAGCTACTAAGGTAAATAGCATTGTTGTTGTAAACACGAATCTAAGAAGACATCCCTAACCTAAATTTAAGAAGACCTTCCTAGCACAATTTTAAGAAGACCTTCCCAACACAAAATTCACAAGACCTCCCAAACACATTTAAGAAGCACTCCCTAACATAAATTTAAGAATATATCTCCTTATTCAGCTTGTTCCCACTTTTTTATAGGGGCATGTCTATTCTTGGTTTGGGGCAAAGATTTTTCACACCACTGATTCTCCTCCTGTCCCGCAACATTTTACATTTTATAAAACCTCTCAAACATATATAAGAAGACCTACCAATCAAAAATGTCGAAAGACGAAAAGATGATGGGACGTATCAGAAAACAGTAAGAAAAACAATCTGCTTATTTCCGTAGGGCTGAAGCAAAGGCCCTCACAGGTAAAACGACATTGATACAACCATATCAGCACTGCCTCAAACTCTCTATGTAGTATGACAAACAAATCAAATAAAAATATGGCACAAAATAATAAAATATTCCACTACTATTAAAAAATTAAAATTTTTAAATATAACCATAAACAAACCATTCAGGATAAAATATAATCTATATAATAGTTATTTAAGTACATTAAATATTTTTCATAAATAGTAAAACAAATTCATGACATAAAATAAATACATTTTATTCCAAATTTTAAATTTCAAGTACTTTTTTAAACTGAATCAACTGTAGAAGGACATTCGAAACTAATCAACATTCACCCTCTTCATCTCAACATTTTAAATCTTCAAATTAAACATTAAATTCATATGAATGATTAATTTAATATTTTAAATATCTTATAATTAGAACAGAAGAAAACTTCACATTTTGCCTAAATAAAAAGTTTAAAAATTCATAAAAACAAAGGTAATTAGAAATCTTTTATTTACACGTGACAAACATTTTCCTAAAAAAAATATGTAATCTAAAAAGGTGCCAAACACGAAAATTAATATTTTCAAACAAACATTGATTCTACAAAAAAAATAATTGTGAGCATGGATTGCTTACAATTAATAGTTCTTACTTTCATTCTAAATAAATAAATCTGTAAAATAAAAAAGTAATCTAATTTTTTTTTATTTCAATAAATTAAAAAAAAATATTTTTTGAGTGAAAGTTGTTCATAATGCAAAATTTCCATGTGAAAAATCCAACAAGACCTAGTCACAAAACAGGTTCTTTCTGCTAAAAAAAAAAGTTTCATATTATAATGTAATGGAATAAAACGGGTCCCTCAAATAACAAAACAAGGTCCCTAAATAGAATCATTAAATATATATTACAAAAAGAATTATGGAACGAATATTTTCTTAAACCCAAAAGATTTTGAAGTAGATCTAGTTAATAGTATGATCATAAATAGTTTAAGATTAATAAATTTTATTTAGTATATAAAAACAAAAAAAAATTGAAATTGTACTTAGCAACTTATTTTTACTTCAGATTGTCATCAAAACTTTTGCAAGAAGAAGGTTAATAATTAAAAGAAAATTGTTTAATTTTACAACCATTGGTTATTTATATGAAAATTAAGCTGAAACTCACTACTGCAACCAGACATTAATGACAAAGGTCGCAGCATTGTGATCATTACACATTACTCAGACTGTTACCCACTTATGAGCTAAAGTGAAGGTTAGTCCGAAGCCTTGTACTGCAAAAAGAGATTCATGGCTACAATATTCATCTTTTAGATGAAAATTCATCAGTATTGTTTTTCAATGAAGATCGAATATACAATGCAACAAATAATCAGATTTAGACTCCATTAGACGGCTTAAAAAGGATTTAAGTTTGATTGTCGAAGAATTATTTTTAGCTATTCAGCTTTGGTTCAATTGAGAGAAAGTTTTCTTTGTCAATTTCAAAAACAGTGACACAAAACTTAACATTTTAATTAACATATATTCAAACATAAACATTGTAATCAACATATATTCAAACATAAACATTGTAATTAACATATATTTAAACATAAACATTGTATAATATATAAAATAAAACAAATATTTTAATTAAATAAAATATGAATTGGTACAAAATGATGGTAATGTAGCTCATCTAGCTCAAAAATATTAATCTGAGGCACTATTTCTATATTAAAAAAATATAATGGTTAAAACAAAACCTTACCTTCATAACTAACCTTGGTTCTTACAAACAACATACTTTAAACAATGCTGTACAGACCATATAGAATAACAAACAACCATAATGGAGTACAGAATCATATACAATTTAAATTCCAATCATAATGAAATATAAAAAATTATTTTTAATTAAAGTTATCAAACAAACAAATATCTAGAAATATCATTGTCATCAACTAAAATTGGTAAATACAAATGTAAAGGGTTTGATTTCTTTGAAATTCAAACATTTCAATATTTTTAAAACCAACCATGACAAAATTTGCAAGCGAATTAAAGCTGCGGCTGCTTTTAAGGCCTATTCTTTTTAATTTAATATAAACCCACTTTAAAAGAAATATTTTTTCTCAACATACTTTTCAAGTCCAGAGATTTCAAACTCTATAATTTCAACAAATATTGATTTTAAGACAAAAAGAACACTAAGTCAATATTGTTTAGCATTATAGATAAAACATTTCATGTCCAACAAAAAAACATGTAAATTATTTTTTTATTATATTATCCACAGAAAAATAATTTGTTACATTAGGTAAATATTAGTTTAACAAAAAAATATTAAAACACGATAGTTCAAATGTCTCGCGATGATTCATTCAGTTTCTTTAATAAAATGTATCTCTACAAATATCAATCAAAAATGGTGTTACAAAGTGAGAAAACATCATTTAATAAAAAATTAACCTTCCAGACTATTTAAGTGTACTTCATTTCCAATCCATTGATGCATAAATAAAAACAAAATCAGAAAAATTAAGTTGAAAAACAAATGTAGATAAAAAGTGATAAAATCAAATAACAATACCTAGTAATATATTAAAACCAATAACCAAGCCTATATGAAAAGAAATAATAATAGGTTAGATGATATATAAGCATTCAAGTCATTGTCTAACGCCGACGACGACAACATCCGAATTCGCTACGCACGCTCGACAGAAATGAAAAATAAAAATTTGAGAAAAAATTTCTAAAATATGAAAAGATCTGCATGTGCCCCAACAATCAGTAGTAGCTTATAGGAGCTGGAGTTCCAGTCACAGCTTAACAAACATTTTAGTGTGGTGATGAACGACAATCAAAGTTTAATTAATCTAAATAAACTGTTCACATTTGCCTTGTAATGCAACAAAACATTATTTAGAACACTGTTTGGCTTGAGAAACGGTGTCAGAATTTTATTTCGAAGTGCCATTTGTGGAAACGACTTTAGCTCTAGCAATTATTAGCATAACCAAAGTTTCTCTATACAGATTGACCAACAATAAAGATCTCCATAAGAAACATGTGTACCTTCTTTCCAGAAAAGATATAATCTCACAGCAATAGAGTTCACAAATATATAAGTTTTTCAAGTAGAACTACAATAACATCAAAAATTGAAAATAATTGCAACGTTTTCAAAAAATAATCAAAAGAACATAAAACAAGTCAATTGAAAGTTGAAGAACAAGTCTTTGAGAGAATGACTTCATTTTCCAGGTCTATGATGCTTACACGAATTCAATTTAGTCAGCACATGGTCCAATAGAATCATATGACTTAAGAGTATGGACTCGTAATTTCATAAGTCTTGATTCTTACAGGCTAAGTTTAACCCTGCTGGATGAAGCACTACATGTTGGTCGAATATTATTTTTTGTGGTTAATATTACAAATATTTGTAATCATGTACTGATGTATTAATATAACAAAGGTTTGTAATCGTGTATTAATAAAACATTTCTACAATATTGTCAGGAGAGTTCCAAGTCCTGGCATTCTTGATCTAAAAATTCACTTTTTGTTGCCACAATAATGTAAGATACAATGAAATTACTTTCTTTGAAAAACAAACCCTACTGTACCTTCCTCCATAGGTGAAAAACAACTTCTATGCAAAAATGAAATTAAAATATTTCATGTTGTGCTTCACAAGCAGGGACAATGCTTAATAAAAAAAAGACCTAACTAAATATGCAACTTGTCTTGAAAGTATTTAGTTTAACATTAATAAACAAGTATCCATACATTATATACAATACAAAATGACATCAAAAATATTTTTATTATAGTTATATATCTAAGTTTATCAAGGTATGGAACAACCCCTCAAAAAATAAGACCATTTTCTAATTTAGAAAACGTTTACAATGAGGAAAGATCACGATCAGGAAAACATAGAAATGGCCGTTAACCTCCTA
This sequence comes from Archaeomysis grebnitzkii, assembly GCA_031471125.1. Taxonomy (NCBI): domain Eukaryota; kingdom Metazoa; phylum Arthropoda; class Malacostraca; order Mysida; family Mysidae; genus Archaeomysis; species Archaeomysis grebnitzkii. The sequence goes on along the minus strand of JARUHE010309245.1, from coordinate 1,162 downwards.
ATAATAGTTGCCATAAGGAATAAAATACATTGAAAACAACCCTTATTGTATGGAACAAGTTCATCCATACAGGTAGCAAAGGGTCAATGATGTAGTTAACACTTTAATATTCATTATAAAAATAGACAAATTAGTTCATCTGGAAGGATTGACAAACACTATTTTTAAATTGTAAAATACATTAAAATTCTAAATATAAACCAGCCAGAGATTAAAAAGTTTGATATGTTTTTCATACGTAAATTTAATCTCGATTATAAAATATAGTTTCAATAAAAAAAATTAATTCACTTTATTTATGCATCTTAAAAAATGATCCAAAGATCGACTCAGTCAGTATGTTCTTTTGATTTGCTTTGAGTGACTCTTTTGACTACGATTGATGTGCCTGATCCAACCGCTGTTGCCGCACTTGCAGCGGTGTTCACTACACCCGATCCAAGCCACACGACACCATTTATGCCAGCACCAACAGTTGTAGAACCTAGAAGGTAATAACAATTATACTAGATTGGTCAAATAAAAATAATTATACATAATTGACTAACTCAACTGGCAAAGCAAACTTATATTAAGCTTGATTAGTATTGCAAAGAATACATTTTTTCAAAATGTTTTAATTTAAAAAGTAAAAGGAATTATAAAAGTTTCTATTCTGACTATTATAATAGTATGCATTGAACTAGACTGGCAATCTTGCATGAAGTAGACAAGCCTTCTGTTTTTTTGGTTATAACTCCATAAACATTGATTTTTGAAAAAAATTCTATTGATAGTGTTAGTTAAAGTCATAATAAAAAACTTTTGAATAACAAAATTTTCTTACAAGTCTTAAAAAAAAACTTCAAGCTTTTGCTCAAAAATATTTCAAATTCCCAAATGCATTTTTTTGGCTATAGTTCCGTAAATACTAATTTTGAAAAATTTATTTTTGAAAAAATTAACTGAAAGGTTAAAATAAAAAACCTTTATTTATTAAAGTTCTTAGTAACTCTTCAAATGAAGTTGTTAATACTAATGTCTCGGGATGATTCATTTAGTAACTTTAAAAAAAATTATCTCTACAAATGTCAATTAAAAATGATGTTACAAAGTGAGAAAACATCATTTTATGAAAAATTCACCTTAGAGACTATTTATGTGTACTTCATTTCCAATCCAT
>JARUHE010309234.1:0-12183 GCA_031471125.1 Archaeomysis grebnitzkii | reverse complement strand
TTTTGATGTTTCTTCAAAACAGGGCTGAAGAGTACATTTCTAAGAAACTTGGGTTGTGGGAGTACAACACAAAAAGGTCACTTTTTGACACCCTGCACCTCACAAATAAAATGTCCTTCTCTCATCTGTGAAAGTCATAAATATATGAATAGTAGGCATTATAGCATCTAACAAATCAAAACCTCCTGCTCTCATTTGTAAATTGTCAAAAAATGTTTTATTTTTACACTTTGTAGACCAGAAATGTGAAATTGGCATGTGCACATAAATCATATAAATCCAACAAACTGGATACATACATGAAAGTACTTGCCCAACTAAACTCATTGAAATATGCAACTGTCACACAAAAAACACTATCATGTGCATAATGCTAACACCACTTACACATCATAGAAAGTTGATTGAATAAAAATTAGTTATACCAATGCTAACTCTACTGCAGACCTTTCATATTGAAATCCCTATTACAAAATACATTCTTGACCCATCTCTTCTTGATACAGGATTAACTTTCTTGTCATTCGATCAATGTTAAAATAGTTGATCTATGATCAACAAAGCTGATCAGAGATGAAGTAAAATTGGGTCGATATCGCAATTATGGTTGGTATCTATGCTACCAGGTGTGTTTCCAATGTTATGGTTGGTATCTATGCTACCAGTTGCGTTTCCAATGTTTTTTTGTAATAGTCAAAATTGTATTGCAAGTGACACGGGAGTCTTGTAGTATAGTCAGCGTTGGTTATACTGCCGATTGACGTTAATGAAAATTTGCACTTATGCATGTGAAGAAAGCTAACATGTAAAACAAAATTATATTGAGGAACACATTACCTTCATCCAGCTTTGTGAATGGAATACCCTTTATTTTAGTACTTTTTTCATTAGATGTTGCTAGAATTTCTTACCACCAATAAAATTATGCAAAACCCTTAAAAAGTTACCGTTAAAGTATTGTCATATAAAACTGACTTTTACATTTTTCTGAAACAATTATGCATACATAAGAGTCGCTATGAGTGTTTGATAAAACTCACCTGAGTGACCTCAAAATTAATATGCCAAATAATTTTTTAATTCACTATGTCTAATAAATTTTGGCATTTGGCACTTTGGTTTGACTTTATAGCTCTGCCGCCATTATACTGTTGTCACACTTTATAACCTAAAATTTGATGACAGAACATCAAAAGACAGCTTCATTTAATTAAATGTTATGAAAGAAAACTTTAAATACTTTTAAATAAAACTTCTTTATAGTTTCAATAGATGTAAAACATAATCACCACAACAAATTAAACTAAAAAGAAGAAATAACGTTAATAAAAAGTTCAAATGAAATACATTTCTTCACTGCATAAGAGGCATTCATTTACGGACTTTTATTCACATAGTTTCCATCAGAGTTGATGGTGTAGGGAAAGGTTTAAAATTTCAAAACCCACTGACAAAAATGCCATAATTAACCTCCCTCAACTATGTTTTAATTTTTATCGAACATGCATAGCAAAGCTCTACATAGGCTTAGCAATTCCGACGTTGTCCTCGTCTTCATCATCGGCATTAGACAATGACTTGAATGCTTATATATCATCTATACTATTAAAATTTATTTTCATATAGACTTGATTATTGGTTTTAATATATTAATTATTTTTTTATTTATTTTGATTACTTTTTATCTACATTTTTCATTAAGTTAACTAAGTATTTTTTTCTTCAAATTTTCTTTTTATTTATGCATCAATGGATTGCAATGAAGTATGTATGAATAGTCTCTAAGGTAATTTTTTGATTAACATTCTGATTTTAGACAGAAAATGTTTGATCATTATTTTTTCATATTTTGTTTTTATTTTTGCATAAATCAAGTGTACATCGAGTCATTAATGTGATTTTTTGATTAAATGATGCTTTCTCACTTTGTAACACTATTTTTTATTTTTATTTTTATTTGAATTACTAGTTAATAATCATTTTTGCTTCCTTTTTTTCTATCATTTCAAGAAAATTCTTAAAAATAAAATTTTGTACGGTTCATAGTGATTTCTTAGTTCTTGATTCTAAGTGTTAAATAAAAGAAATTAAAGCCTAAAGTTATGTCTGACTCACACATTTGAACCAAGTTACATTTTCTTTTGTGAACAAGCTATGACCATTTTGTTGTTTAAATTGAAAAAAACTTTATTAAACTACAACTTTCTGAATATTTTTTTTTCGAAAAACTAATTTCAAAGGTTTTGGTGCAACCATATTTTTACTGGAAGCCTAATTAATGTCAAACCTTCAGTGGATATTTATTGATTAGTTTTTTTTTCAGAAACCAGTTGTACTTACAGACACACGACTATGTGAACATGCATTGAAATGGGATGTAGCCTATTTAAAAGAACACATGGGAGGAGAAAAGTGCATGGTGTTCACCTCTAAAACCCACAAGTTCAAGTATTATGATGACACCAAAATTAAACAATATGAACCAAATTTTGTCCCTCCTACAAAAAAGATTTTCATGACATTTGCAGAGTTTGTAAATGACCTTGAGGATTGGGAGCCGGGAGACGATCGGTGCGTAATATTTTATGCATAATTATTTTCTTAAACAAATATTGAAATGTAAATTTCAGCTTATGTCCTAATTTTACGTATTAACAATGTATAGTGGAAGCTTCGTATTCATCTGAAATTTTATTTGGTCAGTATTATCTTATTAAAAATGAATTTGCTATTGGAAGATATAGTACCGAGATCTACCATACAGAGTTCTAAACATTATGAAATAGGGGTTCAAGTTGTTTTTTATGTTATCTGCATTGATGGTCTTGGCCAAAGTAGTATATAAACAACCAACCTATAACTCCTAGAAGCAATGGTGTATCGAGGGTGACATTCAATTCAATAATTATCATATGTCTCAGAAGCTTAAAATAAATTGAGATGATTTGATAAACTTGATTTTTTCCCACAAACTATTATCTAAAATCAAATAATAGTTTTCATTTCAGAATGTATATGCAGCAAGGTCTGAACAGCACTGTTGGCCAAAGTATTGTTTATGATTTTCTTCATTTCAATTGGCCTTGGTTAAATGATCAGCAGAAAAAATACAACTGGGGAAACCTGACGTCAAATCTGTTGCTAGTTGGAATGGAAGGTTCGTGAATTGTTTTCATTAAACAATCAACTTCAAAAGTTTAATGTAATTTAAAAGAATCACTTTCAAGTTTTTAAACAGTTTTTAAACAAATTAAAACAATCAACTTCAAAAGTTTAATGTAATTTATGAATACACTTAAACACTTGTATATATATTTTCTTATATATAACTGGTTTATACATTAAACTAAAGTATAAAATCTTTCTCTTACTGTGTTTCAAAATTATATAAATAAATCCATGCATTCAACATGAAGTTAAATTTCTGACATACAGGATGCATGTATCAAGATGAACTGAGTCATGTTCATGAATATCAATAAAAACATGTGAATTTATTACAGTGCATCATTCTCTCATAGGTTGGGAGATGCCAATAATATGGCACTCAACATGCATGCTTAAACCATTACTTTTTATAGAATTTGTTTTCAAATTGTAAGAAAAGTTTTTAATAGCTGTTGAATTCATTTTTTGTGTAGGAAATATAACTCCAGTACATTATGATGAGCAGCAAAATTTTTTTGCACAACTTGTTGGTAAAAAAAGATGCTTACTGTTCCCCCCTGAGAATTATGAGCGTCTATATCCTCATCCAGTTTATCATCCCCATGACCGACAAAGCCAGGTAAGCTCCTTCTGTTTTGTGGTTATTTTTGTGGAGCAAGTGAAGCAAAGACAAGACTTAGGTGTTCCTTATCTGGCGTTGGCTAGTCAAGTTTGGTTAAATTTTTGTTGAGTGTGGCATAATATAAGTTTTATTTTTTCCATCCTTGTCGCCTGCAACAGGAAATCAATTAGTATCAAACACCTTTATTTGAAGAGTTGCAAAGAACTTGCAATTACAAAAGTTGTTTGTTTAACCCCTTCCCTACGATGACTAACGGGCGTTTGTCATGGCATGCTCCGATGACAAACACGCGTTTGTCATAGAATAAAAGCTCTAATTGTGTGGAAAATAAAGTCCGTAGTTGCTTGTATGGTCATTCATAAAATTACGGAGTGTTATATGTGCTTGTTTCTATCAACACAGAAGACGTGGGTGGGATGATTTTTTTCTTTAACTTGTAGGCGTTTCTAATGTAAAAGTTTTTATAAGTTATTGAAAAGAAGAATAAAACCGAAGACTGTTTGAAGCTTCTCTTACTCCATAATGTCTTTCGTAAATAATGTTTACAAAGTTTGAGCAAACAACAAAGTTTTGATAAAAAAAAATCGAAAAACTTAAATTTGAACAAAATTATTATTATCTATTAATTTAAAAGGAGTTAAAATTCATTGAATATAGTTGAGTAAACATGCGCACACGCACACCCGCCCGCCCGCACACACACCCACACCCGCACATACATCCACAACACCTACACTGGCACACACACACACACACACACACACCCACACACACCCACCCACATAAACACCCGCACACACACACACATTTAAGCCGCATAGCGGTTTATGCATAACTAGATTGTAAATAAAGGATAAACATATAGTCTTAAAGGTGATTTTATGATTAAATGATGTGTTCTCACTTTTTGCTTGACATTTCTGAATGTGGAGGTAAGTGATAATTTTGAAAGTTACTGAATGAATGGTCGCGAGGCATTTGAACCGATCGGTTGATGGATTGCTAATTGAAATAATTATTTTGCAAACAAAATTAGAATATCAAAATTTTCGAAGCTGTTTTTATTATGCCAGTTAATAAATAGTTAAAATTGAATAATTTACGAATTTCAAAAATGTAAATGAAATATTTTAACAAGAAAATCAGAAGGTGAAAACATGCGAAATTCTGCATACACTCGAAAAAGTTCAATTTATGTTTACAAATATTTCCTTCTGTAGATCATATAAATATAAAAATCCATAAACAACTTCACAATTATCTTGTTATATTAGACAAATAACAACAACAATATCTAAAATGTTATTAATGAATATACCTTTTACAAAATTACAACAGCTGATCAAAAATTTTTAGCTACGCATGTTTCTCATAGGAATGAAACTGTTTCTAAATTAGTGACGTCCGCATTTTTAAACTAGCCTTTATTCTAAGAAGAGCAGCAAGTGATTTGTTCCCTTGCAATTTTAAAAACAATGACTAGTGTTTTTGACATACACACGTAGGGTTGAAGTTATTTGGGAGGGTGTGGGCTAGCAGGGGAAGTATATTCTAAAAGCGCGCTCTGTAAATCACTGGTTTAATCTTATACTTTGTCATTGTCTTTAGTACACTGTGATTTCATTCAAAAAACGCGGTTAATTTATTTGCCGCAGCTAATCAGATTTCACTTTTCACTGGAGAAAATGTCTATTTGTTGAATTCTTGATCTAGTTTTAAGATCTAAAAATAGAAAGTCGGAAAATTGCCCTACGAAGTCTTTCGCCAGATGCAAGCTCAACATATGTACAATATATTTGTTTTTCGTTTTGAAGTATAATATTGTTTATGTAAATACATATATTTTTAATTATTATTGTTTTGAATGATTGAGAACATTTTTGTAATAAAAATATTGTATAGATAAATCTAGTTGCTATGCACTAAACAAATACAATAAAAGATTTATATATTATTAAAAGAACACCTTACGGTAATTAATTTCTAACAATGGTTCACCATTTTGAATAAATTCATTTCATGTTTATTGACAAGGACTTTTTTCCTCTCTTGATCTAAATTATAAATATTAATTTGTTCGTCATCTTCGGTCATAAAAATCCTCTAATGCATAACTTAAATTTCCCATTTTAATTTAATTAAAACTTTTGGTAAAAATGTTGATCTTAAATTGGTGTTAGGTATGTGTCATCCCCGAAAAAATATGACTTTTTTTCGATCAATTAAGGTAAATTGTTCATTTTAGGCTGGTTAATTAGTTTAATGAACTATATAGAAAATAATAAAGCAGTTCAGTAATTACAAGTAAAATAATTGGTCAAGAGAGATATTTTTCACTGGAAAATGTTGCATTCCCTGCAGAGATGATTAAACTCATAAATAAAAATAAAACTTTATTTCAAGCTACCAATTACACATTCATTCATTTATAATAAATGTGACTTCATCAAATGTTTTGGTATTGCTTGCCACTGAGGAAAAATAATAAAATATTCTTTATTTAAACATTCACAAGCAGTTTGCCAGAAAATTTATTTTTGTTAAAACCAAAAGTGTTAACTTGCTCTACACTCGCTGGACTCGTTAAATCTTTAATAATGCTTTGATTCTTCAATGAAATTCTAGAATGCGAGACATTAATGTTCCCTCGACCCAAATTTTCTTGACGTAAACTAACTTTTTTGACCCATGATCAACTTTTCTTGATTTTGGATCAAAACACAAAAAAGTCTGCTGGGATGAGGCCTTCAATGACAGTGTTTGTAACTTCAGAAAGGACATCCTTTACCACCAAGCTATAAAAATCTAACTTAATATATTGATAATTACGATACAACTAACTTCTGTACGAGATAATTTAGAGAAGAGAAATATAACTTTCATCGATCGAGGTCTTTCACATTGCAGTTATGAAATAAAAATGAAGAAAAATAATGAAATAATCTTTTTGGCTTTCAAAGTCCAGTGCTCACTTCTAAAACAGCCAGTCCATCGCTACGATGCAAAGATTTATGAAGTGCGTGACTAAACTAAAAAGTTATGTATAAACTTGAACTTATTTAAAGGGGTGATTTTGACGAGATCTGGTTCCGTTTAGATCGACCTTTTCGTTATTTAAAGCAATTTTTCTTGATTTGGATAGATTTTTATAGATTTGGATCATTTTTTCTTAATTTCGACCCATTTTCTTAGTTTGCATCAACCGAATTTTGGTTTAAATACATTTTTAAATCAAAATAGTATCACATTCTAATTTTGTAACGTAGCGGGTTAAGAACCTTTATATTTTGATTTATTTTTTAGCACAAAATGAGGCTTGATCATAGACATAATAAACTACTATTCATGCGTCGTTGACCAATGTCAACAAAAGTGAATCCCAACCACTAAAGTGTTTTACTAATAAATAATGGCGTACTTTTAGTAACCACAAAAAATGTCTAGAAATATATCTTGGTTGGGCGCTTCATTTGGCTATCTTTTAACTTGCCAATGATGAAAATTTAACAATTTTACTAAGCTTATGATTTATTCAATTGATGATGTAACTAATTCGAAATAACTGATATTCTGAATGTTATAACTTTATTATTCTGTCACCAGTAAATTAATTTGAAATAATTCATAGTTAAATTTTATGTGATTAATGCTAATTTGAATACAGATTAATATTTTAAAACGAGGCTAATACAAACTTTGAGTAAATATATTTTGTCATAATAAATAAGCCAAACGCCTCTGTTAACAGGATATCGAACCTCCCAAAGGAATTTATTATTCTGTTTACCATTTTGAATTATTATTCAAAAATTAAAATTGAAAAAGTGTGCAGGGTGCTGTTTTTCAACACAAATTATCAGAGAAAAAAAAATATGTTCATATTCAAAATGTGAACCATTGAATGTGTATTGGCTTTAACACTTTTATTTTAGCTGCAAGAAATATTGTTATTTACTCCAATTTCAACCCTAAAATTTGAGATTTAGGATAACCAATAAAAATGTGCTCTCATTAAATGTGTAGGCAATTGATTAAAGCACATAAGCTTTAACTATGAATTATTTCAAATTAATTTACTTATGACAAAATAATAAAGTTATAAACATTCAGAATGGCAAGTTGTTAAGGCCTTCCAATTTCTAATAAGTTGAATTATTTAAAATAAGTTTTTTGTTACCCTGATACAGGGTGCCAAGAACATTTTTCCATTTTAAAGAGAGTTGGTTTTCATAAGTTTGGTCGAAGTCCAAAACAGCTATTTTGGCATTATTCCAGTATGGTTTTGTAGTCGAAAAAAGCGCATAAATAAAAACATGTGCTACTTATGTACCTTATATATGGCAACTAAATTTTTTTCACCCTACAATTAAATGTTTTCATGGTGAAAGTTGAACACAGCCGGTCCGTCACGTCGCACGCTGTATGAAAACTGCAGTATTTAAGGAAAGCTTAGCATTATTGTGACCCACCAAATGAAACCTAACCCGTCTTGGCTCCTAAAATGGTTTTTGTTGGCCGAAAACATCTATTAGAACCAATACACCAATCAAAACTAGTACAGCTTGTCAATTGTAAACATCAATTGAAATTTGAAACTCCATTGATAAACTTCAATTATATTTTTAACTACTTTTTTATTGTTTTGAAAATAAAGGTCGATGTAAATGTACCGGTTCCGTTCAACTTTGACCGTTTTCTTGACATTTTGCTCGTTCTCTGTTAATTTTGATGTTAAATCTTACGTTTCGCCGTGTTTTATTCTGATTATGCCTACTCGCTCTTGCCATTTTTCATGATATTCCATACGTGTCTTTGAGAATGCCATTTTTTCAGTTTTGGTCGAGTGTGTGTAGCGAAGCGCTACATAGGCGTAGCAATTCCGATGTCATCGTCGGCGGCGGCGTTAGACAATGACATGAATCCTTATATATCATCTATACCAGTGCTACTTAAAGTGTGGTACACATACCGGTGCCGGTATGCAAGCCATGGTCTGCCGGTATGCAAAGAGATCCCAGAAAATAAATAAACAGTAGTAAAATTCCATTTTTGCTAGTTTGATTTGTTAATATTTTTTAATGCATATTGTAATATTGAATTACTAGTTTACAAAATCAGTATAAAATAAAAAATAATATGCCAACTTGTTTTTTATTATACATTCATTATATGTTTCCAGTATAAATGAATACTACTTCGAATGTTCAAATAATATTTTCTTGGATTGTAAACAATTAATTATATGGCACAAATAAGCTACCGGTCCCTGGCACAATGGGAATACTTGCATCGTCAATGATTAGTGGTCTTAGAATGAGTAAGACATCATGCCCTTATGATTAGTCAACCACCACCCCCAGTTGGATTGGCTAGCCGGTCCCTGTCACTTTGAAAAAAAATCTGCCGGTACGCCACATCAGATAGTTTGAGAAGCACTGCCTTACTTGATAGGTTCTCCATTGATGTCTTACTCAATTGTGTTTTTTATATCCTAATTAAGCGGGTTTTTATTTGTGCCTTACATAATTGGAGTTCTCTTTGTGTCTTAGTTTGGCCTTTGTTTGTGCCTTACTTTATTGGGTAATCATTTATGTTTTACTTAATTGTGTCTTCATCTGTCTCTTAACTTACTATGTCTTTATTTGTGCCTTTCCTGATTGGATCTTGTGTTGTGTTTTACTTCATTTGCTTTTGATATTGTCTTAATTAATTTGAACTTGATTTTTGTCTTAATTCCTTGAGTCCTTATACGTGTCTCATTTTATTGGGTGCTTATTGTGTTTTAATTAACTTGGTTATGACATGCGTCTTATTTTATTGGGTCGTTATGTGTGTCTTAATTGGTTCTTTATTTATGTCTCACTTAATAAGGTCTTAATTTGTGTCAAACTTAATTGGGTCTTAAATTGCGTCCCTTATTTGGATCTTTATATAACCATACTTAATTTGTTCTATTTTATTGTGTCTTCATTTGCGTTTTATTTCGGTCTCTATTTGGTTCTTACTCTATTTGGCTTTTAATTGTCACTTATTTGGTCTTTATTTGTGTCTTACTTATTGTGATCTTAATTTTTCTGTTACTTTATTCGATCTTTATTTGTGTCTTACTCTATTGTGTATTAATTTATGTCTTAGTTGAGTCTTTATTTATGTCTTAGTTGGTTGTTTGTTGTGTCTTGCTTTATTGCGTCTTTGTTTTGTCTATATCTTTGCCCTACCTTATTAGGTGTTTATTTTTTTCTTACTTGATGGTAACTTTTCATGAATTAAAATGTGTTTCCTGAACTTGACATATTTGAGCTATATGAACAAATTATTGCTAGTCAAACATGAACATTTTATTCCTGTTCTACAACTTTTGCATAACTTTTTTTAATTTCTGGAAACTTCGACTTTTTTAACAGTGGGAGTTCAATGCTTTTACGGTCATTCAACTGCAATTGAGACCATGAAGATATCCAAAAAATCATTGGATGGAGCGGGTGTTAAAAAACCACTCATCATCCAACCAAATGGCTGTTGGACAACAAGCATCAACGGAGACAAAGGATATACAATGTGTCCAGAGTTCCCATATGGTAACAATTTGAAATGTTGAACATCTTTTTATGGTGAAAAATTAAATGCAATCTCTTGATAGAAAAGTAATGCATCTTTTTGTTCCTGTTGAATGAATGTTCTTGATAAAGAAGTAATACACCTTTTTGTTGATTGTTTAACGAACGATCTTGATAGAGAAGTAATGCATGTTTTATGTTCCTTTGAAAAGATAAAAAAACCTATTGCTTAAGTCAATAATTATCAATAATTTTACTGATAAAGAGTGCATAATCTTATTTTATTTACATATTCTAGTTTCGACACTCTTCTAATATAGTTTAAATGTGTTTGTAACTCTAATAAAAAGAAATTAATTATAGTCTTAAGCAATTTATATGTTTGATCACTATTTACAAAATAAGGGAAGGTATACTTAGATAAAATTTACTGTAAATGTAAAGAGTCTGTGGTTGTAGTATGCACTTTTTTTATTTATCTATTTTTATAACTTTAAAACCAAACGTTCTGAGAAAATTTTTCGTTAAATATACCTTAAATTAGAATATTACCTTGTCTACAAATGTATATATGTTCATAAAAACCAGTAAATTTTTATCTAAGTATACCTTCCCTTATTTTGTAAATAGTGATCAAACATTTAGTAGAAAGTAGAATATATAAATAAATATTGATTTAAGAAATACCTAGTTTAGTATTCATTTTTTCAAAGTTTTTATAAAAAGTCAAATATTTTTTGTAGATGGATTCTATGATTTTGAGGAAGGTTATATTCGTACTTTTCAGCTAATCTTACATCATAATCTGAAAGATAATCTACTGAACCTAATATCAGTATTTCTTTGGCCTTTAGGACCGTCGTGTATTAAATGATTGTTCTTGATAGACAAGTAATACATATTTTTGGTAGTTATTAAATGAATAATATTGATAGAAAAGAAATGCATCTTCCTACAGCAATTGAGCCAAGAACTCTAACTCGATGGGAAACTCGAAAATTTGCCAGAGAAGCCTTTAACTTAGGAGTTCGTTACATAGGAGGTTGTTGTGGGTTTGAGCCTTACCACATTAGAGCAATATCCGAAGAGTTGTGCGAAGAGCGAGGTGGCTTCGTTCCACCTGCCTCAGAAAAGGATGACACCAACAATTCTGCAGTTCAGAAACTGATTTTAAGCGTAGAACCAATAGTCAGATCACGGTAAGTGTACAAAGAGGAGTTCAATTAAAAGCCTCGATGTTTGAGTTGGTTATTTCTATATCTTTAATGCTTCATAATTGTTTACTTCGTCGGTAGTAGAGAACTGAAAGCTCAAGCTTCAAGGAACTCATGAACTATAGATTTCACCTCAACTCAATTGTTGCATTTAGCAAAGCATTGTTCTTATACTTATGGTTTTTATATTGAATTGGATGATACTTTTTCCGTCTTATGTAACACCGGTGATACTTAAATCTAAATACTGTTTCCGCTTGATGTAACACCGGTGATATCTACGAACATTTTTAAGGCAAACTCCTGAATAATATCATCAACGCACGGTTTCGATGCCAAGTCACTTTCAATATTCAATAAAGAAAGCAGATTGAACCGTTGCTGTCACATTGGATTTTAAAGTTTATCTTTTGTTAATTTCAACTTGGTAAATAATAATAATAATAATTAAAAACATTTGTATAGCAAACAACTATATAATACTCTCGTGCGCTTTACACAATTAAAAAAAGATAAAAATAATACACAAAGAAAAATTAAAAATTAAAACAATTAACAGAAAAATCAATCTGAGAAAAGTTAATGACTAAAAAGATAAGTTTTCAATTTGTTCTTAAATATT
>JARUHE010309223.1:0-12184 GCA_031471125.1 Archaeomysis grebnitzkii | reverse complement strand
TGTATAAATGTATCAAAACATAAACTAACTTGTTTTGTATCACTGATGTTCCATAAGATGGAGTAAGCCATTATACTTATGTGTCACCGGTGTTACAAAAACGGTTAAAGTGTAAGTACATGTAATGTAAAGTCAGTTCCGACTTCCTTCAAAGATCGGTTTATGTCACTCTGTAGGAACGGAACTCTGACGTAAGTTGGACCCTCTGTAATATATCCTTAGCTTTTAAACTGTACTGTATATATTAACATAAACGTTGTTTTTTGCTCATTTTTGGATAGGCAATTTTATAAGAACGGCTGGTATTGATTGACTTTAGTCAGTGAACGACGTCTAATTACAAGACCGGTTTACCATTTTAATGGACGAATAACTATTGGCGTAATGACTAAAATACATTAAAATTAGCATTATAAATAACCATTATTATATACAACGAACTCGATCATATGTGCAACAAAGGGTTAATTGAAGGTGAAGTGCGATTACATTACTCAAGTGGTATCAGTGAAGTACCCAACAAAACAAACCAAACAAAGATTAATTAAATAAACAAATCATCTGAACAGACAAAATAGAAGATATACAAGATGAACAAAATGTAAACATTAATATAAAATGTAATTAATAATACCAATAACATACTTTAAACATAGTTTGTTCATAATTGATAAGGACCGAAAAATAATAAATAACCAAACATAGGTAAACAGCAATAAGAAAACTGTAGAGGAATCGTTAAACCTATATGTACAAATATCAAAGAACAAATAACAATAAATAAACATAAAAAAACAAATAAATAACAAATAACAAATATGAAATAGCAAATAACTAGAAAAACAAAATATCTTAAATACCAAATGATGAATAATAAATGATAAATAATAAATAATAATTAATAATTGATAAATTATAATTAATAATTGATAAATAATAATTAATAAATAAAAAATATTAAATAATAAATAATAAATGATGAAGAATGAACAATACATAATAAATAACAATTAACACACAATAACTATCAATAAGAAATGATAAACATTAACTAATAATAAATAATAAATGATAAATAACTAATAATAAGTAATGAGAAATAAACAATAAATAATAAATACCAAAACAAAATACAAATAACAAACACGAAATAGCAAACAACTGAAAAAATATCATAAAAATAAATTATTAATACAAAATAATAATAAATAATATTTAATAAATAATAATAATTAATAAATAATACTTAATACATAATAAATGGTAAGTGATAAATAACTAATAATACATAATAATAAATAAATAATAAATAACAAATAATAAACAATTTATACTATGAAAGCTGTAACATTAGAGGAATTATCAAATTTACATTTACTTGACTTATTCATGAACGAAAAATAGTTAATATTCATTTTATTTCACAATTATTTTGTTTTTATATTCGAGCTAAACTGAATAATTGATTCAATGCTTTATAATTGTATTTCGATTTCTCATAAATATAATCGCTAAAATACTTGAATGAAACTATCAAAAATAATGACACAAAAACAATAAATGCAATAGGTAATGTAATATGTCATCCATTACAATTATAAATAGTGTAATTTCATTATTATTTTTTGTTAAAAAACAACAAATACAATAGATAATATAATTTATCATCCATTACAATTACAATTTGTTGGAAAATAATAAACATTATTATAATTTTTAATGACAATAAGTAAGATAAAGAAACAAATGTGACACGAGATTATCTCGAACATCACATCTCTTTATTTCACATGGTAGCATATTTCCAATATGTAAGGACTAACACTCGGGAGAGTTCGTGTTGGAAATAAACTTTTGTAAATATCGTTAAAATAATGCAACCATGTCTTGATTGTATAATAATGCAACCATGTCTTGGTTGTATAATAATGCAACCATTTCTTGGTTATATTATAATCAACCAAGTGTTTGTTGTATAATAATGCAACCATGTCTTGGTTATATAATAATACAACCATGTGTTGGTTATGTAATAATTCAACAAAGTATTGGTTGTATCATAAATCATAATGCAACCGTGTGTTGGTTATAGAATAATGCAACCAAGTGTTGTTTTTATAATAATGCAACCATGTCATGGTTATATAATAATGATATAAAGTTTATATGAAGTTGTGTATGCATCTTTATGCAGTTTGAACAGTTTCAATTATTTCCTGGAATTTTTGGAGAAAATGTAAAACATATAGCTTTATATTCCTGCAAAATTCTGAAATAATGATATCATATAGCTGACCTATATACATGAGAAAACAGACGGGCCTGACACAGCTCCTTTGTGGAACACCATGGGACATTTTGAAAGATTCATCTGACAGATGATTATTTTTTTGATTGTAAAAATGTTATCAGAAAGATAATTTGGTAACAATGGGTAGGCAGAGTCAGTCATATTAAATTTGGTTTTGAAAATACTGCAATGTTTTTTGATCATTATTAACAGTGTCGTCTGCAGAGGATAAGTCAAGTAAAATGTTGTATTTTATATTTCCATGTTATCCATTATGCCCGAGTTGATTTTGGCTATTAGGGTTTCTGTGCTACGACGTGCTTTATAAGCAAAGTTATGAACCGCAAATTGGCCTGATGAGCTTAGGTGAGGTGTGTATCTGTATATTGCAGCACTTTCATGATTTTAGACAAGAAATTTCGATTTGGTCTAAAATTTTAAAAAACTGGTTGCAGCTTTTAATGATTGGAGGTATTATGGATTCTATTAAATGGGAATATTCCAATTGAAATAGATGTGTTGACTATGTGATATATTGCGTCTAAGAGCACCGGCAAATATTTCTTCAATAAATGTGTAGGAATAGAATCTGCAACGCTGGATTTATTGGGTGAACTATTTATAATTTTTGTAATAGTTTTTGAGAAAGGCATTGAAGATTGCTCAAATTGTTTCTACAAGGATTTAAATAATTTATTGTTTTAACATGGTATTGACCTTATTAGGAAAAAAGTTGCCAATTATAGTGCCAGTTCTTGTTCAGGTGTATCTGTATATTGGTGTTTGTTTTTTATCAACTCTCAGGCTATTGTAAACGTTTTTGTTGTTGTTGTAAGGGCAATTATTCAATAAGTAAAAGAGACGATCAAATAATATTGATAAAGTTGATAATATAAAAAATATTTTATCTACAGCAATACCGATAGTCTTAAAAAACAAATAAGAAACAACAGCAATAAAAATGATGTTAATAGTAGTAGTTAGTAGAAGTGATAATACAAACAACAATACATATACAATATTGATAATAATAATAATAATAATAAGAAACAATGTATGATAATTAATTAACTATAAAATTAGCATGTTATTACAAACAGTAATAAAAACAAAAACAATAACATCATTTTTAGTTCACAAATATATTAGTGAAGAAACGTCAATACTTAATTAAGTCATAAGATGAAACTTTATTAAAAAAAATAAATGTAACTCAACAAAAAATATTATCCATACTTGACACCCTTAACTAGTGCAGCAACATCGCAAATACCGGAAAAAAAACATCCTACGATAATAAAATTGAAACCTTTCTTACGAACAAACATATTTTAGAATTACAATAACTTTCTCATCATTTAAACATCTTAAAGCCAACCAAAAATTGTATAAAATTGCCTTAACCTGTCATACTATCATAGGAAACATTTAATCCTGTAGCACCCATCATGATTAAACTCTTGTAACACCTAACATGTGTAAAATCCTGTATTTTAGTCCTTACGAGAATAAATCTTTAGGTGTTAGATGAAGATAAAACGTATTTTAGGGGAGTGGTGAGGACACTACGAGTGCTTTGAAAGTATACTAAACAGTTCATTTGCAAAGAATATTAATTAAAAAGTCATTAAGGCCTTATTTATTCATATTTTATATT
This sequence comes from Archaeomysis grebnitzkii, assembly GCA_031471125.1. Lineage (NCBI taxonomy): Eukaryota > Metazoa > Arthropoda > Malacostraca > Mysida > Mysidae > Archaeomysis > Archaeomysis grebnitzkii. Next base: position 8,237 of record JARUHE010309223.1, on the reverse strand, counting down.
ACAATACAATTTAAAATATCATCACGCATAAATCTCCCGGTTTAGATAAAACATGAAGTGCACGAATATTCAGAATATTAAACGGTCTGCAGAATAGGTTGGAATTCTTGTTTTTACAATCACAAAAAATACTGGTAATGGTTGAACACTTTTGTAAAAAATATCCAATTCATGACCTAATTCCAATTTAATCCTTTGTTCATCCTCTGCATTGAAAGTTGTTTTTAATACTAGCTTGTATGCAGTTTAAGTCGTATGATAACAATTATACAGGTACGAATTGTGAAATATAGTTTAATGATATGTTTAAAAGCCAACATAAATTTTAAAAGCAGATCTCAGTTAAAACAATGAGAGTTATTTCCTTTAAGAAACTAGAATTAATTGTTGAAATAATTCCATTAAATAGTCTTCATTGTAACCATGGCATCTGTTAACCATTTATCACACAACAAACTAATGCTATACAGGCTAAGATACATTACAATTTTATTGGGTTTAACCCTTATTGTACATGACGAAGTCGTCTTTACGACATTTCTCTTAATTAAGCTAATTTTGTTTTATTTTTTCGTCAGGTGCTAATTGTTGAAATGTTTGTTTTCTACAAACTGTTTTAATTGCACATTAACTGTTGAAAATAAATTCCACTTTGTTAGTTGTTTCATTATTATTATTATTAGTATTGTTTTGGTTATTATTATTATCGTCAAAATTGTTACTATTAGTGTTATTGTTGTTATTTTTTTCATAATTATTATTCAATCACCAAAGTATAAAATTTAATAGGAATATATAACAAAATATTTCATCATTTATGGTTTGTTAAGATATTCAGTAAAACGCAAAATAGATTACAAATTAAAATGTGAACATTTTAAAATTTTATTTAAAATATATTTTCAACTTTTTAGTTTTATTCTTACAACTAAAAATGTTTATTTTGCCACAGTTTCATTGCTTCTACCTTTCTTCCACTCTATCTCTTATTCTCTCTTAATTTATTTTTTCTCTCTTTATATATCTCTTTTTTTCTGTGTTAACTGGTTCTGTTTTATGTTATTCAAAAACTAGCAACGAAGTTTTCTAATATTTCTAATTAAAAATTGTCATTTCAATAGTAACAATGCAAGACAAATTATTCCTTGCAATCAATAAATTACTTTTAAATTAGTATTGCAAATAAACTTTATTGATGGATGCAAAATGATGCTTCAAGGACAAATAGATTAGAAAAGTGAAACTAGATCATCTTATATTGTAAAAATTACTTCCATCTATTTGGGTTAAATTGGAAAAGTTTTAATAAATCATGTTACATGCATAATACTCAACCGCCCACGATCAATTTAGAAATGTATGGAGTTTGAATACTGTGCTAGCGCGCACTTATGTGGGTGTACTTGTTTGTGCATGTGTACACGTTTGTGTCCGTTTTACCATGTACACTACATATAAACATACATGTGTATGTATGAACTGAACTCCCCAATATATAGGATAGCAAATCTGAGAAATATAATCGACTTTTTTAGGCAATTCAAATTCGAGGAAATTTACAGTCGATAAGAACAGCCCACTCGACTTCTCCCTTGCTTTTATTTTCTCAAGATTTCTCAGAGTTTTTAGATTTCTCATTAGTTTGATTCAACAAAAATATGTACAAAAAAGTAAATTGCAATGGTAGTACTAATGATAATAATAATAAAAACAATACTTAAATACAGAATAATAATACTAACAGTAACCATTAAATTATTTATGCCTTTTTTATTAGTTTCTTCTTTACAATGGTTATAATTTAACATAGAGTATCCAAACTCAAAAAATTGTTTTATAAGTTATAACTTGTAGTCATTAATGACCGGCAACGTCACTGAATAATACGGCAATACCATAGTAAACTACGGCAATATCATAGTAAACTACGGCAATATCATAGTAAACTACGGCAATATCAAAGTAAACTACGGCAATATCACATAAATCTATGTCTTTTTCACATTAGTGTGTAGTGATGATGCTTTTCAAACTCAATATTGGAATAGGAAGAGCTGTTCGTTACAGCGGACTGCCAATACACATTACAACACTTGCACCTGACAGGTCAATCTCGACAATTTCTTAACCTTCGAATAAGTGATAAAATGTTGCCCTAAAGATTAAAATAAATTACAATTAGTATTGAAAAAACTTTATTTTATGTAATCTTTTTATTTGTATGAAAAAAACTGTCGAGCGTTACACTGAATAAACTCAAATTACCTTTTATTTCTAAGATAGTCAATGATTGATATCATTAAATTGACTAACCTTTGTTAAAAGTGCATGTTTTTTTTTTGTTGATTCAATCAACTTTCTTGTGATTTAATCAAGATTGTATCAAATTGTACCAATTTGACTATCTTAGACATAAACAGTTAGTCAAGTATTTTTAGTTTACAACATAATGACAAGATTAAAGTGTTTACATCTTACTACACATTTTCAAAACGCCTCAGAATTGACATTTCGATCAAACGTTCCACTCAAGACAAGTTACAAACTGATGTACTATTACTCAAGAAATAAGAGTCGTTATGAAAATAAATTAGCGCTCAAAAATATCATAATTAGCATCACTTTATCTTTATATAAATTATTGATATTTTAAAACAATGCGTCTTGTAAATTAAGCAGAATGCATTTCATATTAACAAATGTTTATATTACTAATATTTTCGTTAACACAATCAAGAAAAATTAAATTACTGTAACAAAAATAATTTAAATTCAAGACCATTATTGTTTTTAGCATTTTACCAATATAAATACTAATATTGTTGTCATAATCATACATTATATGTTAAAATTAAGTAAATTAAATAAAACTAATTAATTAGTTAAACAAAATAATTAAATAAACTCAAAATAATCATACATTAAGCCAGACGAAAGAACAAATAAATAAAAAAAAATCATACATTCAGGTAGACAAAAGCATAAATAAATAAAAATAATCATACATCCAGCCAGCCAAAAGAGTACATAAGCAAATAAAAAAATAATCATACGTTCAGCCAAACAAAAGCAAAAATAAATAAATAATTACATAAATACAAAATAATCATACATCCAGCCAGACGAAAGAGTACATAAATAAATAAAAAAATAATCATTCATTCAGCCAGACAAAAGCATAAATAAATAATTAAATAACTAATAAATAATCATTCATTCATTCAGCCTGATAAAAGCATAAAGCACATCCATCATCATTGAAGAACAATTAATATTTAACAGATATCACATCTGAGAAAATTATCTAATGAGTTTTGAAGCTAGTTCATAACTCGTTAAATCCGAATTTGTTTCGTAGTATAAGAGTCATTTTCAATACTATTTTCAAAGAATTTGGTTATTATCACAATAATTGAGAAGTTGAACGTGAAAATAATGTTAAACATCAGATAATTTTATTTTCTTAGATTGTTTATTTACTAGAACAGATGCATTCACTATTGCCTCGGGTTTTTAGAGCAAAACTATTTTACTGGAAATGCTAGTTAATTAAGACTATTAGTTAATTAAGATATTAAATAAGTATTATTCATAATTAATTATGTATAATAGTAAGATTCGTAATATACTAGAACTTAATATTAGTTTACTGCTACGTGTTTTCTTAAAAACGGCATCCTGCCTTTTTTACGTTCATTCGGCATCATTTCTTATATTTCTCAACAAATTTTGCCTTAATTATTTATTTTTTGTTTAGAATAGTCCTACATAAATTCTATTTGTTCTTATAATTTTTATATTCTGTATTAATTTTTTTATCTTCTGTATTATAACGTTTTATTTCCCTTATTAGCAAATGTTAACAAAGAAAACCATTTAGACTACAAATATTTTACATAATTCAAATATATTAATTTACTACACTGAACTGAACAATACATGCATAAGATTAAGATAATTGTTAGAATAAAATGAATATCTTTTGCACAATAAAACAATTAGATGATGATGAAGATGATGAGGATGATGATGATGATGATGATGATGATGAAGATGATGAGGATGATGATGATGATGATGATGATGATGATGATGATGATGATGATGATGATGAAAATGGCAATGCCGATGACGTTGACAATACAATACAGTTTTACCAATAAATTAACCGTTAAACCAACTTTACAAGTCTATGATATTTAAAAACAAAAAAAAAGGTTTTGGTTGATGACTAATTAAATAATTAAATACGTAAATCATTAAATAAATAAATAATTAAATAAATATATAATTAAACAAATGAATAAATAAATTAATAAACATATTTATGTCTATAAGGAAATTAAAACAATTTCTTAAGTGCTATGACTGAGAATAAATTAGATAAATGTTTAAATTAATTCAATTATCATCAGAAAACAGGAGGTAAACATTTAAATTTAAAATAAATACAGAAAACAATATCATCTTATTTTGCATTAATTTAAAAGAACTAAAATAATAAAACTACAAAATAAACAACTTTTAATAAACGTTGTTCAGAAATAACACTATGACCGACAAAGCAATTTTTAAAAACAAAAAACATCTTCTAAAGAAAAACAAATGCAATTAAGTTATCGTAAGGAAATATGAAAGCCTTGAAGGCTTTATTAAAAGAAAATAAAAGAAAGAGTTACTATTGCAGAACCACAATTGATTTAAATGATTAAATGATTACAATTATTTAATTATAATAAATATTAATAAAAATCATTGAAAAAAAAATGTAATTTCATTTCATTTACTGAAAATTCTATAAAAAAGTTTCATAAATTAATTCTTAACTGTTTTGAATTATTTATTAATAATATTTTTTTGTAATGTTTTATTAATACTTTTGTTTTTTGCTTGTATTAACATTACTAATACTTTACTTTTAGTTTACTTCTTATGTTATTACTTATATTATTGCTATTATATTTTAATTTTACACGTTATATCTTTTTTATTTTTTTTGCTATTGCTGCTGCTTTTTTATTAAGCCTTAGAGTTTCATAAATTTTTAAAATGCCAAATACAAAAAAAAATAATCTCTAAAACCTAAGTTTTAGTATATACGTGCGGGCGTGCCTGCGTGTGTGCGTATGTACATGTGCTTGTACGTAGGTATGTGTGTGTGCATTGCGTTTGATGATCGTCTTATGAAATAAAAATGGTTTATTAATAACATTGCAAAAATCAGTCCCAAAGATTTTTTTTAGTAACGAGAACAATGAAATATTTTTTAAACAATTTAAAAATTTAAATGTTCATTACTTGAAAAATTATTCAACTTCAACTTGTTCTGTGTTGCACAGCTTGAAAATAATTCGGTTTCAAATTTAGTTTCGAAATTATTAAAGAAAAATTGAAAATAAAACAAAATTTATATACATTTTTGGAAAAAAAAATTAAAATCTTTTTTTTAATTTTTTAATTTTTTTTAAATTCTTAAAGAAAAATTGAAAATAAAAGAAAATTTATTTAAATTATTGAAAAAAAATAATGAAAAAAAAGAAGTTACTAAACAATATCTATTTATTATATATGATAGGCATCCATATACATACTATGATATTTGTATTGCAAATACTTCATTTAAATTTGATTTTTTCAATAATAAATTCCAATATACTGTAGAGACTAACAAAATAGTATTATCATTGCTAAAAAATATCAATATCATTATTATCATCAATGTTATCATCAAGATAGCCATCATTAAGCCATTATGATAATCATCATAATTATTTCATTGTTATTAAATTATTATTAATATTTATATAGGAAATGTTCATATAATTTTTTCCTATGAATGTAGGCGAGTGAATATTTATTTTAAATAAACATAATTATTCATTATTTTAATTATGTTTGTTAACCCTTCCGTATCGGCCAGAGTGTGTTCATCGAAGTATATCTAAAATTGATTACCATTGTTATCCTTATTATCGTTAACGTAATCATTTTAGTCAATATAATCTTTATAAATGGTATAGCTATTTAAATAATCATTATTGTTGTTAACATAATCATTATAGTCATTATAATCATTATAGTTATTATAATCTTTATAATTAATATAGTTATTTAAATAATAGTAATTGTTATTATTATCATTATTGTAACTACTGTTATGTTATCCTTCTTTGTATTATTATCATGCATACATTTTATTCTAAGGTATATAAAACATTTGCATTGATATTTTATGTATGTTTTTAAAAAAGTTAATGTTTTTATTTTTACTTTTCTGTATTTGAACCTGTAAGACAAATTAACTAAATTAAATATATAAAACAATATATATAATATATATAAACTTGTTGATCTTACCATTGGTCAGATTAATTTTATTATTTTTAATGTAGCCACATCCACAATAAACATAATAATTAAATAAGACTAAAAATAAAGTAAATAATAAAATAAATTATTAAGTGTCTGTAATAAAATAAAAATAAATTATAGCTGTAAAAACAACACAACCAATCTAAATACTGTAGTTTAAATCAATTATATTTAAATCTATCAATTTTAATTTGTTTTGTTTGTGTACGTTACGTGTCTATATGCAAGCGTGTGCGTGCGTCTGCAAGCATGTGCGTGAACGTATGTGCATTGCGTTAACTATGCATATGTAATTATCATGTATATACTGTACAATTTTTTTACAGATAAAGATGACTTTAAGTTAATAAAAAAGTTCCAAAATATATACCCACACCCTAACGGGCTTTTTGAATAAAGTTTTAAATTCGAGAAACAATTATTTGATTTGTGTTTAAATTCAAAGATATAATTTATGTAAGATGATTTCTAAACTCTCATTTGCTCACGAGAAAAATTTGTATTATTGTTCAAATTTTTATAACAAAAACTTAAAAGATAGATACATATATTTGACAAAAAACAACATTCAAGGATAAACATTTTTTCTGTAAAAAAAAAATTTATTTCAAGAGCAGTTTTTTTTAAATTATTAAAAAAAATATTTTTGTAAGCACTTCTGAAAATAAGTGAAGAAATATATCTCATCTATTATTTCATAAAAATTAAGAAATTCTGTTCATTAAAAAATGTTAAGCTTAATAACTTTTATTTTACCAAGTACATATGCAAATGACAAGTCAGCAAATATAAAAAATATACTTTTCTAATAATTCAAAACAAATTTACAGAAAAAAAACAATTAAAAATAAAATATATAATAAGTACATTCGGGAATACTCCCCACCCTCTCCAAAAAAATATAAACAAAATATAGAAGAAGTAGGTTAGAAAAAAAAACACTTCTCAGTGTATCGATTCTAATTATCATAAAAGTTGAAATCAAAATATATTATTATGATACCCTCAGATGGATCCAAACTATTATTTATTTCATAGCTGGAAGCCAAAATAATGGATTCGAAGGAGAGATATTTATTAATACAAATTATATCCTTAATCCTTATAAGGATAGCAAATGATCAGGACTGGGCAAATTTAATTTGTGGTGTTCGAATGCGTAGGTGAGACTTTATTTTTTTACGTCTAGGTAAGTTTATTTTTGTTTATATCTTATCATGTTTAATTATTTTTCATATGAAATAATAATAATGTTCTGGATAATTTAACCCTTTAACGCCTGTAGTTTAACTATTAGTAATCTCCCATTAAAATTGTCATCAGTAAGGTTAGAGTTTGGCTATTTCATAAAATAGTCTTAGCTCGACTACCTTGAGTACTTTAGTAAAATTAACTTCAGTGTATTAAAAAATTTCTCTATAAAAATTTATATGGTTGGGCTAAATAAAATGAAATATATATAAAAGGTTACATAAGTAATGACAAAGAATAAGTATTATTAGTATTAATAGTATTAATAGTATTAATAGTATTAATAGTATTACTAGTATTAACAGTGTTAATAGTATTAATAGTAATAATAGTATTAATAGTATTAATAGTATTAATAGTAATAATAGTATTAATAGTATTAATAGTATTAATAGTATTAATAGTATTAATAGTATTAACAGTATTAATAGTATTAATTGTATTAATAGTATTAATAGTATTAATAGTATTAATAGTATTAACAGTATTAATATTATTAACAGTATTAATAGTATTAACAGTATTAATAGTATTAATATATAGTATTAACAGTATTAATAGTATTAACAGTATTAATAGTATTAACAGTATTAATAGTATTAATAGTATTAATA
>JARUHE010309212.1:0-12184 GCA_031471125.1 Archaeomysis grebnitzkii | reverse complement strand
ATCTTGGGTTTTGTAGTTTTTTTGTTTCGAGGGGAGGTCAGTTGATCATGGGTTTGCTATTTTTTTTTATTTTTTTTTGTTTCGAGGGGATGTCAGTTGGTCTTGGGTTTTCGAGGTTTTTTTTCGAGGGGAGGTCAGTTGATCTTGGGTTTTGTAGTTTTTTTGTTTCGAGGGGAGGTCAGTTGATCATGGGTTTTCTATTTTTTTTTATTTCAAGGGAAGGTCAGTTGATCTTGGGTTTTCTAGTTTTTTTGTTTCGAGGGGAGGTCAGTTGATCTTGGGTTTTTAAGGTTTTTGGTTTCGAGGGTAGGTCAGTTGATCATGGGTTTTCTATTTTTTTTTATTTCAAGGGGAGGTCAGTTGATCTTGGATTTTTAAGGTTTTTGGTTTCGAGGGTAGGTCAGTTGATCATGGGTAGGTCAGTTGATCATGGGTTTTATATATTTTTTTTTGTTTCAGGGGGAGGTCAGTTGATCTTGGGTTTTCTAGGTTTTTGGTTTCGAGGGTAGGTCCGTTGATCTTGGGGTTTATATTTTTTTTGTTTCGAAGGGATGTCAGTTGATCTTGGGTTTTCTAGGTTTTCTTAGTGATTTTTTTATACGAAAGTAATTGTAAAAGGTTACTGAACAATTGTGTCTTCTGTTGTCATTTAAATATCTGCATCAAACTGTTTGTATTAAATTGTAATTAATGTGAATAAAAGATAACTATTACTCTAAGATTCTCTATGTTCGACAATGTCATTTTCCTTACATGAAAACATACTTATTTGTCAATAACAATGCCATATTACTATTGGTATTACATACATTAATATTAAATTATCCAATCATTAAACAAACCTAACACCCAAGACTCTCAATGTCATTTCATTATCATAAAAACATACTTATTTGTCAGTAACAATGTCATATTACTATTCATATTACATACATTAATATTAAATTATCCGCTCATAAAAAAAACTCCCCCCCACAGGGTTCCCACCCCCAAGACTCTCAATGTCATTTCATTATCATAAAAACATACTTATTTGTCAGTAACAATGTCATATTACTATTGGTATTACATATATTAATATTAAATTATCCGATCATTAAAAAACTCCCCCCTCCCCCCAGGGTTTCCACCCCCAAGACTCCGATGGTTGAAGAACGGCCAATATTTGGAGGAGACGGAGCAGACGCGGGAGGGCGAGTCCACCTTCAGCAACATCACCTTCGAGAGTGTCGGAAGGGAACTCCTGAGAGCTCAGATCACCTGCCAGGCGATGAACAACCACTCCTACCAACCCCTTCAGACCACCGTCACCATCGACATGAACCGTGAGTGTGTGTGTATGTGTGCGTGTGTGTGTGTGTGTGTGCGTGTGTGTGTGTATGTGTGTGTGTCTGTGAATATCTACATTTATGTGCATGTCTTGATGTGCGCTTTTCTGTCGTGTATCGTATGCAAAAGTATGTTGCTTACTCACAAAATATGTTTAGCTTTCTTCAAGATACAATCCAAGGAGTTTTACATTATTATTAAAGCACGTCCATTGTATAAACAACAAAAATAATAAATATAAACTTATCATTAGCGCCAAAAAAAATCATATTCATTCTTGCACAAAAAAGTTTCTCTTTGATGTGAATAGTCAGTCAAGTTTTTTGTTTAAATCTTATTTATTATTTATTTGTGTAATAAACGTCTGTTTGTTATCTTCTCAAAAGTTTTCTTTGTATTCACAAAAATGTTTTCTATTCCAAGTGCTGTAATGACATGCTTCATCACTTTATATTTCAAGACTTTTAGAACAAACACAAATTTATTCAAGTTCACAAAAACACACACACATACACACCCACACACACACACACATACACACACACACATACACACACACACACACACACATACACACACACACACACACACACACACACACACACACACAAACAAAGACACACACACATACACATATATACATATAAACATCATATATATATATATATATATATATATATATATATACACTTACTCACACACACACACGCACACTAGGGCGGATCGTTTTTGATATTTTTTTGATTATTTAATAGTACGGTAAAGTTGTGTCTCCCAAAAAAGTAAGACATTCAAAATTTTAGATTACAAAAATTTTTATTACCATAGCCGGTGCTTTTAAAAATGGCCAAATGTTGACTTTTTCCAATTTTTTAATTTATTCTATATTTAAATTGAATAAGCAAACTTCTTATAGCTATACATATAATGTAAAACGTCTATACTAAACGTATACATAAAATTGAAACTCTCTTTCAATTACTACTATCGGCACTAGTACTTTGAAAAATAGGAAAAAATGGCCATTTTTAATTTTTTTTAAAATTTATAACTTTAAGTTGATATGTTAAAACTACTTTTATTCTTTTTGTTTTTGTTATTTATGAGACGAAATTTGCCAAATGAAATTCTTCGCATATTATATAGCAATATTAAATCTTATATAATAATAACTCAGAACTCACCAAGAGTAGGTGACTGCATATCGAGTTCCACCTTCCCCAACTACCCTGCCTTTAATTAATACATATACTTTACTAATCAAGTTGTATCAACACAAAATCTTGTTTGGATTCTATTTTAGGATATTTATATCTTGAATAAGTCCTCGGTGTTATAAGCTCATGTCTAGCAATGACTCCGAAAACGAGGGAAGATGTTTCAGTAACCACTTTTACTTGACGTTCCACAGCTTGTGTGTCACATGGAAAATCAGATGTTTCTACTGGCTTCAAGCCTGCAAAGATGTTTTCCAATAGCTGACATATTTCCAAACTCTTGTGATTGGAGGTTCTGTGACATTACATGTTTGCCAATTGATCATTTCGAAGTAGTTTTTGGACTTGAAGTTGAGAGGATTCAAATTAAATAGTCGCAAAAATGCTACATTGTTGTCCCTTGGTTTTAAAATTCTCCTCCATGTCTTCAGTCATCAAAAATCATAGAAATTAGAACATTTTCAGGATGGACATAAAACGAGTTTTTTTTTTCAATAACCTTGCCCATTATTTCATGCCATAAAGATGACGAGGTCTGTGTATTACAGATGGTTTTATGTTTGTATTCCACTTTGCATGTGAAATGTTTCCTGGAATTTTCACAGCAAATGACTCGAGCACATACTTCTTGAAACTGCTTTAAATATATTAGCCATGTAATTATGGTCAGTGATTAAATTGTCACTATTTATTTCAAAGTTAGCAATTTCAATCGAATCAGGTCAATCACTTGCAACTTTTCAACGAATTGTTTACCAAGTATACCTGTGAATCCTCTTGGTCCACTTAATTGTCTGTTAAGTTTTATCAATCGATTTCATAACGGCAGCTCATTGGCATGAATGAGAAAAACTTCCACTGTATTGGTCTTCCCAATCGTTCTTCAGTCAATTTGATTACTCTGCCTTTTTTACCAGTGTTTACAGCGGTGGACTAAGTTTTATGACCCTTGTGATTATAAATAAGACGTCTTTAGGCCAGGAACCATATGAGATGGTCCCGGGAACCACTAAGTGGTTCCTAGTGGTTCCGGGAACCACCTGTTGAGAAACACTGCGTTAAGCCATCAGTTATCTGTTTTGACGCATTGAACTAACAATCCCCAGGCCACCGTATCTTACAGGTAGCTGGAGGATATATCTTTCCATGTCTGATGTTTCACGTCCTATTATTGATGCGTCCAGAGGTTCAAATAGATCGGCAACTGTAGACATTGTTCGCTGAATGAAATTCCAGTGATGGCAAAAACCCTTTTAGAAGGCAGAAAGGACAATCTATGGTTTGTCGTTTGCGATGAATGACAGTTCTTGAAGATAAAAAGAATAATTGTTTAAGTATAATTTCAAAAACCACAGTCAATCAACAGATACTTACGAGTGTAGCAAATAGGCTCTGGCTTTTAGGCCTAGACCCATATAAAGTTATCCAATCCAAAGTCTTTTCGATAACGAATAGACGTATCAATAGTAATCATCAAAGCTCCAACGGTAAATGATGACTGTATGGCTACCGTATCGGTTTATCGGTTACTAATATTATTTTATATTATTTTCTGGAAAAATGCACATTTTTCACAGTAATGAAAAATTATACTTTGAAGCTAATTGCCTGTATGTCAAATCACAGGTCCATCATTATAAGCTAACCATATCTTTAAGTATTACAAACCAATAAGCAGCAATCTAAACCAAAAAAACGCAAAAAAAATATATCCAACATTTTAGAACGAAATACAAACACGTTCACTCTTAGTTACCTAACCAGATCTTATTATATAAGAGTCACTGCAAATTATTACCACCCTCAAACAAACAAACAAACCACCCAACATTCCAACGTCTAACACAACAATTCAAAGTGCATTATTTTCCACATAAAACCTCATCATTTACTCACACAATTTACATCAGGTGAAGCAACCCTTTCGATCAATTTTTTTGACCTCTAAGCTTTGATTAGATTAACCTGATAACTTATTGGACTTTATTTGCCTCTTTCGCACAAGAGAAAAGAGAGATGGAGGCGACCAACACATAAAAAAACAAAATTTTGTTTTATTCAAATACATTATTATTATATATTCAATTTAATTATTAATTGACCATCAAATATAATCATAAACTAGAGTTATGGTCAGAGACCTTTGACTCCAAAACAAACAAACAAACCTTTCCAAGAAAATTACCAATAAACATCTCGAACTTCTGCTGAAATTTATTACCAATTGGACTAATTTTTAACTTCTTTTTTATTTTTTTAATGTTTTTTATATTTTGTAATATTTTTTTTATTTTTTTAAACGTATTTTACATTTTTTAATGTTTTTTTTTCATTTATTTTACATTTTGAATTTATTTTATATTTTTTTGATTATTTTTCTTTCTAATTTTAGGTTGGTTAATCATCATCTAGTGAGAGAAGTGACGAATATTTTTTTGATTGGGGTTTGTGTTGTTTTTTGGACCGTGAACAATTTGTTCGGACTATCAAAATTTGGACATTTTTTCAAAATAATAAAAATAAATAATTTCACATGGAAGCTTGCTTAAATAAAAATAAAGATTATGACATTCTACACTGGTGGCACTAATGATTTGTTTTGTAATCAGTATTTACTTATTAAAACATACATTTCATCAGAAACTTTAAATTCATGTTTAACCGAGATTTTTGTTTGATGATTTAGAGAAAGTTTGTTTAAAACAAACGAGAGAACTTAATTGCCAAAGATTTATATTTCTTTAAATAACAGATATATTAGGAGTTTTTAGACTTAGCCAATTTGTCATCAAATTCATGACTAAACGAAACTCTATTTGAAAATTTAGAGACCATTTTATCGAAAACAAATGAAAGAAAAGCGTTAATGTATTAACATATGGAATTGTATTCAACAATTACACAATTTTTTAAATACTTTTAACGCTGATTTTAATCCGTAGCTGTTAATCGTGGTTGTTGTTTCTTACCTCAATACACTTTCTCTGACATTCTCCACTTCGGAAACGTATCTCTCAGTACAGCAAGGGAGGTTCTCTGCAAACGAAAGTTTTCTTCATCTAACCATAAAGCACTGTTCGTTTTTCAAATTAGACATCTTTGAAAAATAAAAAATTTCAATCGATTCTGTACAGAAGACCATCTCCGTCAGAATTTTTCATCACTTCGATCAAGAGTGAATAGCGATCACAAGTGTAAACGTCAAGTCGCTTAATAACATTTAGGGGAGCAGCATAGCAGATTTAACTCAAAAGACAGTCAGAATGTGACAAGCCATTCATATTTTCCGATGGCAGATTCAAATCATCCAGGTCAGTTCAAGGGCGATACTCGAGCGCCACCGATACCTTAAGAAATGTACGATGCTGAAGCGTCATCATTACTCGATATGAACATAAGATGCTCAAATGCCATTGCTACTCAATGGATGTACGATGCTCAAATGCCACTGACACACATTAGACTTCTTACAATGTTCATGTGCTATCAAATACTAATCTGCGGGTTTGAATGAAAATAAATATAAATAACAATATAACTTAAAAAATAGTTTTCTGGATCCTCGAAGGTCATATTATACTTCAGCGTTACGATGAAAGAAACTTAGTTATATTTTTGGTTTCCCATATTGAACCTGCAATCAAAATGCTTACTGAAACTCTATGCAAACAAAACCAACACAAGTGTAATACAAAATTAAGTTAATTTATAAACGTCGGTTGAAACAACCATCTTTAGTTCTTTATTAAAGCCCAGATGCCAAGCTAGGAAAAACAGGCAGGAAAGGATTAAACGATCTGTGGAATGTAGATATGCAGTTTGTAGAGCTTCAACTTTGTCCGGTTCCGTCGATGTCGGTATGTGTTGTTCATATCTGAGTCTGGTTAGGTCAACATGTGTTTTTCAGAGCGTTCTAATGTGATGGTTGTTGCCATAAACTAGATGTATGGCAAGTCACACAAAATTGTTCACGATTTTTCTGAACATACAAAATATTAAATATATAATTTTGTTTATGTTTGAATATTGAAGTGAATATCTTACTTTTAATAAGATTGATTTTTTAAAGAGAATAAAGAAAATGTTTTTGTTTTTATCGATAGAAAATAAAAAAGATTATTTTAATTTTAATAACATTTATATTTTTAACTATCCTCCTTGTCAACTGGGCAGCCTGATTTTAGTATGGATGTAGTGGTTCGTGCTCCAACTAATGATCATCAAGTTTGGCCTGTTGCTTCATCTTCATTTTAATTTAATTTAAAAGTTAATAAAAATGTAACTTCTAGTCATTTCCTGTCAGCATTTGTTCTACTTTGGGCCCATCTTTGGGTGCATAGTCTTTTGCTCCTCCAGAGTGAAACTTTTTTCTGTTCCAGAACTCGGGTTTTTAGTGAGGCTCAACTCCCACATCGTATACCAGATAGTCCTGCTTATTGACTGGCTTGGTATGCATACGGCGATTTTCTTCCTTGGTTTTGGCCTAAAAAAAGCTCATATGAAAAGCAACTAGTAACATATCAGTTAATATTAAATAAATGTTATTATAGAATTTGGAGTAAGTTCACAACGAGTTTATTCCAAGCCTATAAACGTGACGCTTGAATAACTTAATAAAAACGCTGTTTTTTTAATTAAACAAAAAATATAAATGTATTAATAAAAAAAAATAAAAAATAGTGCATATTGTGGAGAATACCCATATAAACAATTCTTATTCAATAAAGTCTGCTGTAAAACTTCAAATGAAAATAAAAATCAATACTAAATTGTGTACACGCCATATGACACCTATTGAACTACGGCAGGGCCATCAAAATAGTTTATTTCTGTTGTTTCATAACAGCTTAACTAAGAAATAGTAAACAAACATGAAATACAAAAATGTTGTAGGGCGTAAAATAAACTTACAATGAGGTTAATAAAAAATTTAACTAAGAAAATTGGTTATGTTCATATAAAACTATTTTTTCATTAAAATCATGAACATCATATCCGTGTATTAACACATCGAAGAAGGTTAAACTATGATTTACCTCCCATTCCACTTTGATGAAGATTGCTTAAAGATTCCAAAAAGGTATCAAAGTTATCATTATTTGGCTATGTAAGAATTACGTCGACTACGTAATGTAGCCATTTTTTATTTCTTTAAATAATATAAAGCTTACGAGCTCGTGAACTCAAAACAATAAGAAAATCTTAAAAAATTGTATCAATCTAATTTAAATCAAGGACAGTTTGCCATAAGTCAAGGTTATGAGCATAATTAAAAGTAATTAACATGAAAATGTCATACAAAGTGACAGATTTTTTTTCAAAAACTGAATGTTACGTTATATCTAACATATTACTGAAATAATTTTACATAAATAAAAGGCATTACAGAAACTTCCGAAACCTAATCTAACTGTATTCTCATGTAAACTTCAGAAGCCTGCACATGTTGGTGCTGAGATTTTGAAAAGATGGTTGTTAGTTTACTTTGAAAACCAGCACCAGACTGTAGTTTTAATAGTGCTGCTCAGAATAATCAATTTATGGTTTAATGGAAATATTATAAATAATGCAACCGTAGCCTGTTTTCATGTTAATAAATAGTTTTTAATTTCAAACTAAATACATTTGTTTGACTTAATTTGACATTTTCATCTGTTATTGTTCCTCCCAAGGCTCTAATAAATATCCTCGAATAATTCTTATATAGGTAAAAAAAATCAAATTGCTTTCAGCATTAAATTGCATTACCATATAGCTGAATATTTCAGTTTCTATTGCTCTTTTACTTTTAGGCTAAGCTTTGAATTAACAAACTCATTTAAAAAGTATTTGATTTTCTTGAAGAACTGTTTACTGTCTATACTGTGCATTAACTTTAATTATTGTATTTAACTAACAGAAATATAGGCTATGCAGACTATGGAGTGATGGAAATTATTTACACTTTATATAATTATAATATATTTAAAATTAATTATGTAATATAGTAACAGGACCACACTAGAACTGAACTTTCGTCCTCTATTAAACATTGTAAACTAACCTACTGACTGACCCTAAATGTGTGATGTAGACTTCGTAGACAAGTCACATGATCTAGGTGGTATTGTGTGAATGCATACACGCATATAGCTTTTGGGAACTAAATAGGTGACCAATATATTTTTAAACCCACAAAAGATAAGGAGTTTGTCCTTTTTGGTTGGAAATGTATTACTGATTGTCAATGATCATATAGTTTTAACATGATTAGTTTGGCTTCCCAGACGATTTCCTTGAACATATACAAATTCAATTTTTGAAATTTAATTGATTTTGAAATTCAGCACTAGCGAATAGGTTGTCTATATGTCCACTGACATTATTTAGGCCTATACCTTTATAACTAGAATTTTCTAGACTTTAGAAGTTTTTAGAACATTTTTCAACCTATTTTCTTACACAATTGCTTGACACAAAATAAGTTCAGTGAATATTATTATGCTTATGTAGCCTTCCCAAAATTAACTTTGTACACTAAACCATTACTAGTTTAATATTGAACAATAGATTCAATATGCCTAGGTTATGTATACATATTATTTTTTGCTTTCACTAAAAAATCAGCGTCTCAACTATATTTTATTTTGGCATTTACTTTAAAATTAAAGTGATGAATGAACTTTTTCAAACAATTTATTAACCAATATTTCTAAGCAAAAAAATATATATTTAAAACTTTAAATATCTTACCAAAAATGTTTTGGCAATTGTTTTTATGTGAAACTTATAGATATTTGCGCGACCATTAATTTAGTTGTTCCATTTATTTTGTTTTCAAGTTCAATAAACAATATAAATAATTAATATGGTTTAATGTTGTTGTGTGACAACAATAACAGCCTCTGAACATTAATGTGGTTTTAAGAGCGTTATAAACAACACTAAGAAAATTATTAATCCATTTAATTTTCTTTTTTATACAACAAAAACCGACTTAAATAGTAATACAGGTTTAGAAGCGTTCTGAAACTACACTGAATGTTTTAAAAATACAACGCTGCAAATCGCCTCTAAACGCTGCAAAAGCCTTTAAACGCTGATAAGTAATCAAAAACGTTTCCGACGCGATGAAGAACTCTGACTAGGATTTTTACCTCCTTTAAGTATTGACATTTTAATTTTTCACGAAAAACATAGCATCAATGATTTTTTAAAAATGGAAATGAAGTCTATCAAACAGAGTAAAAGCTCTTATAATAATGCTGTGCTCTAGTTCTTAGTCCCCTATTTCATGCTTCAAAATATCACAGCATTGGTAACATGAATAGTGTTTGAAAAGATGGTTTCATAAAATGTGTTTTTATTACTAACGAATTATTTTAAATCTTTTTAAACTCTATCTTAATCAGGAGTATGTGATTAGGAGCGTTCAAGGAATATCTAACAAACACAGTTAGGTTTTCCAAATATTTTAACTGCATTTGAAAATTATATAAAAAATAACTTATTATTACACTGAAATGATCATAATAATTCAAGGAAAATATTTTTCAATTGTGATAAATATTTATTTATTTAAACAATATTTAAAGTCCATAGTCTAATAATATTATAATGGAGAAGATACAAAAGTTTTCCATTCTGTCTTCTCTTCTAAACAATTATTACCTTCATTATTATGCAAATCATCGTTTCATAATATATATTTTCGAAAACAAATGGTGTAAACTCTATGTAAATACATTTCATAATATATATGTGTATTATATTTTAAAAAAACAAGTTACTATAAAAACTGAACACCAACTTGTATAATAAAAACTTCCACATTAGTGTAAATAATAAAACTACTGCACCTACTACAACGAATAGAAGTCGAAAAATAATGATGATAAAGTAAACAACATTATACCTACAAACAATATTAACAGTCAGAACAATATTAATGATAAATAATCAAGTTTTATATCATAGAAGAGAATTAAAAATATATTCCTCAAATATTATCTAAAATTAAAGATGGGTTATTTTGTATAGCATAAATTTAATGGAGACCCCCGCTGGTATTAATACCTGTGCAAATGATTCATTATTCGAGACCTTTATTTTTTGTTATTTATTATATTATTATATTATGTTGGTTTTATAAGGAATTCAATCCCTTTCGGCGATGCGCTTTTTATCATTTTTGTCGAGGTAGTGGTGTTGGATGCTGTCCTTTGGAGATACAATCACACTTATTGGTATTTATTGGAAGGTTATTCTCATTGAAGGAACAATTATTTCCAAAAGTGCTAATTGTCTTGTATCTTCGACTAAATATGATACACATTTCTTCAGCTCCTTATTTATCCACTCCACCTGGTAGACAAAGCTTGGCTAGCACATGGTTTTCTTCTCAAATTATGGCATTAGTGTTCTTTGCATCACCGAGGTCTTAGCAGTTTAATTTATTTCTTACAATGAAGTTTGGATTTAATCTACAAAACGGAAAAGTTTCTTGTATATTTATTTAAAAATAAATAAAATGTAAAATAAATACATTGGTTTTTGAAAAAGACTTAGAAACATCACAAAAAAATTCACAATTAAACTAAAGTTTACTAAATATGCATCATATTAAAAGAAACATCACAAAAAAATTTATAGTTAAACTATAGTTTACTTAATATGCATCATATTAAAAAAACATCACAAAAATAATTCAAAATTAAGCTATCGTTTACTAAATAAGCATCACGTCAAAAGAAAATGGACATACAAAGGAGTAGAAACTATTACTAAGCTTCATATTTAGATATAGTGTATGTAGTATGTCAGTTTGCATTTCAAAAATTATTTCATTTAGTTTAAGTTCTCACAAGAGCATATTTTTGTACCAACTATAATGATCACTAAAGCACAATTTTCAAATTTTTATAGAACACGCTTATGCAATTTAAATACTTTACACATTTTGTTTGTTTACTGGTGATATTTGTTCAAATTAAACTGAAACACAACGAATTGATAACCTTCATTCGTATTACTATCATTTACGTTTATCAGTAACAAAGTAAGAAACAATAAAACAAAAACACGAACAAACAAACATTTATTTCTATAATGTCTGAAAACTGATTCTTTATACTACAGTGAAACAACAATCTATAATTTAGCAATTGAAATGTTTTATATGTCCTAAATTAACTTTTCCCTTTTGAACCTATTGATAAAAACTGTAGTATATATACATAAATCTACGTTGTAATTGTGTATGTGTGTCTTTATATCATTGATATGTATGTATGTATGTATTTATGTAAATTTATATGACCGGTCATGGACTATAAAAAAGCTAATGTACAGATATTTGAGAATCTGGGAGCATACTAGACACGTTATCGACCCAAATTTTTGTTGATTTAATCTAACTCGTATAACATTGTGTCAATGTGATTGAACCACAATAAAGTTGATTGAATCAAGAAACAGTTGGGTGGAAACATGACTTATAATTATATGTGGTATGCCTAGTTGTATCATAGATTAAAGATGTATAGATGCACCACTCAATGTTATAAGGTTGGATCCAAATAAGCATGTATTATCAAATGAGATTGAACACATTAAACAAATTCTTATAAACAATGGCTTCCCAAACCACATTGTTGACG